>VSMD01109145.1:0-115079 GCA_008750895.1 Mirza zaza | reverse complement strand
GTCCACATTGCAAAAATAACTATCAGCTGTCTTGAAACAGATAAAGAGAGAAATAGATCAGAGTTGCATTTCTGGGAGTCAACAATTATAATCTTTGCCTTGGGCAAAGGAAGGACAGATAAGACCCAAGTTAGAATGAAGTGGACAAGGCCAAGTGAGATTTGTGCCATTCACTGAAGGGCCTGGGACAGTAGGGAGATGCCTGCACATGCAAAAGTTAATGTGTTGTTGGAAATACACCCACATCCAAACACACCTGCACACATTCAGACATACTCAACACTTTCTCTTGATCTTAGCTTGAATGTGGCCATACTTCCATTTCACTGTTGATACAGGACAGTAAATAATTAACCTGTGAACTATGACAAGATTGTTTCTGAAAATTGAATTCCTCAACATGTCACAGAGGTCCTGTACCTAGAATAATCACTAACACTGCTAGTGCTATAAAAAAAGTTGGCTTATAATTATAAATGTATTTAATATTTAATGTTTATGTTATATATGAAGATTGCTTGAGATTTACTGTTTGTTCTTCCTTTTTTCTTGTATTAAGTAGTTGAAAGTAACTTTATAGTATCAGAAGCATATGACAAGTTTGAAATAAATTTCATTCTTCAAAATGTTCCTTTTCTACCCTGAGAGTGATCAAGTATTGTTTTTTGTTTTCTGTGTTTTTTTTCCCCTCTTTAGGCAGGGAAAGTCATTCCAGTTGGTTACAGACTTGCAACCTGCTTGACTGAAAAACTTCCCAGGGTGAGCACATTCCATATGCTTTTATGTTTCTATTTTTACCTTGTATATGAACATCAAGATATAGACAACTTTTAATATTCCTTATGAAAATGGTCAATTGGCCAGTTTGGATTCTTTACTGTATTTATTTTGAGGCCTTCTATTGATTTCGGCCAAGAGAGTGAAAATTCCAGGCATATAATTTCTAGCTCTATGAAAACTACAAGGGCAACCAGGCGCAGTGGCTCACACCTGTAATCCTAGCACTCTGGGAGGCTAGGGTGGGAAGATAGCTTGAGCTCAGAAATCGGAGACCAGCCTGAGCAAGAATGAGACCCTTCCTCTACTAAAAATAGAAAAAATTAGCTGGGCGTCGTGGTGTGTGCCTGTAGTACTAGCTACTAGGGAGGCTGAGGCAGGAGGATTGCTTGAGCCCTGGAGTTTGAGGTTGCTGTGAGCTAGGCTGACGCCACGGCACTGTAGCCAGGCCGAAGGAGCAAGACTGTCTGAAACACAAACAAACAAAAACTATAAGGGATTTAATTTATTTTAACAGGAATAATAGTATGCTTTCTAACCTGGATACTTCCTGGTTGTTTTCTAAATAAACCATTTAAAATATGTTGTTTACTTCCATTAATGAACAAATAAATTTTAGGGGAATTTTCATTATTCAGGGATAGTAGTTCCCCATGCATTTACTACACACATAAAATTAAGGGTCTTCATTGATTGGTATGGACCAGTCCTGTTAATATTTTAAAAACTGTACTTAATAATTCTATTTTCTTGCCTCTCTCTTTGTAGCTAATTACTCCACCCGAGGCAAAAAAGTATTTCAACTTCAGATATCCACCTGCCGGAGCAGAAAGAGTATTTTATGGTAGAGCAAATGATCCCCAAATCGCACGTTCCTTGACACATGGAAAAAAATATAAAATTTCATTATCGGTAACTTCTTTTCTTTTCTTTCTTTTTTTTTTTTTTGCCTGTCTGTTATTAATTTACCAAGATGAAAATACACAAATGAGGTATTAATGAAATGCATCAGTTCCAATAACCTTCCCACTTGTATTTTTACCAGCCTTTCCTCAATCTGTCCATTAAAAGCACTGATCTTGAGTAGTAAAAAAAAAAAACCCAAGCAGTGGTAGCCAAGAGAGTGTGAAGAAATTAATGGTTTAAGCCACAAACTGTTCTCCAGTCAGATGATAAAAGCTGAGTTGCATTCCATTTTCTCGCAATAAAGAGAAATGCTGTCAAGCTTTGTTAGACACTAAGGAGGACAGTCTTGGTGACTGTTGCCTAGAGGCACTACAGAGTGCTCAAATATAGACATTGAGTAGAGATGGGGTCAGAATGAGTGGATAGTCTAGATTCAGAAGACCTAATCTATATATTTGGAGAGAACTTTTGGAGGTTACTTGGTTCTTGTGCTTGTCATTTTCACTTTTCTTGAATATTTGAGTCAGGCAACCTGGGAGCTCCTTTCATAAACCTTTAAGTACCATTGAAACCTTTTAACTTCTTTGAAAGTTCTTGTTTAGAGATTTTTAAACTTCATAATCCCAATTGCAACAGTTCATCTGAAGGTAAGCAAAGCCAATGATGATAATGATAATACAATGCTTTTCCACAATCATATAATCTCCTTTCCCCAGTTATTGATTAGGGTTTCAGTTTTCAGATTCAGTTTTGTTTTTTTCTTGATACATCTGTGCATTGTATGATTTCTTTAGGCAAGTGCAGTGATAAACCCACAGCCTATTACCACATTTCAACAGAAAATTAAAGATAAAAAAGAATCTATATATTTTAGCAATCAACGAGCACCATTAGGAAAATCTCATGATCAAACACCAGGATTACCTAAAGGAATGGATGTAATCAATACGACATTTGGGACAGCAGTCATAAGAGGTAATAAAAATCATAAGGGGTGGGGAGAGGGTGGTACACTAAGTCTTCTTGGAAAATTGCATTAAATATACCTTTGGTGTTGTGTTTGGTGATGGTATAAATGATGATTCAAGAATGAAAGATTAGATTATAGCAAGAAAGTTACCCTCAGAACCAAAATCCAGCTGGGTGTGGTGGCTCATGCCTGTAATCCTAGCATTTTGGGAGGCTAAGGTGGGAGGATTGCTTGAGGCCAGGATTTCGAGGTTGCCCCTGAGTTATGATAAGGCCATTGTACTCCAGCCTGGATGATAGAGTGAGACCTTGTCTCAAAAAACAGAAACAAAACAACAAAAATTTTTAGAGATTATGTGAGCCAAGGCACAACGAATTCAGGTGTTAGAATGAGACGCAGTGAGCATACAGAGACTCAGATAAATTGGTTTAGAGACCAGCTGTGAGGGCCCTAATCCCTTCGTATGCTTTGGAATTCATAATGTGCAGTTGTACCTTATTACATCAGATCTAAAGTTGAAACTTGTGCCATGAAAAATGTATTTTTTTTTAACTCCTGCTGGTTTTTTTGGAGATATGGTCTCGCTCTGTTCTCTAGGCTACAGTACAGTAGTGTCATCATAGTCCTCTGCAACCTCAAATTCTTGGGGTCAAGCCATCCTCCTGCCTCAGTCTCCCAAGTAGCTGGGACTACAGGCATGAGCCACTGTGCCTCGCAGAAAAATGTATTTTATTTTATTTATTTATTTATTTTTGAGACAGAGTCTCACTCTCTTGCCTGGGCTAGAGTGCCATGGCATCAGCCTGGCTCACAGTAACCTCAAACTCCTGGTCTCAAGCAATCCTCCTGCCTAAGCCTCCCGGGTACCTGAGACTACAGACATGTGCCACCATGCCCAGCTAATTGTTTCTATTTTTAGTTGTTTGGCTAATTTCTTTCTATTTATAGTAGAGACGGGGTCTTGTTCTTGCTCAGGCTGGTCTCGAACTCCTGAGCTCAAGCAATGCTCCCGCCTCCGCCTCCCAAAGTGCTGCTGGGATTACAGGCATGAGCCACCCCGCCAGGCCTGAAAAATGTATTTTAAAACAGATAAATGGCTGGGCATGGTGGCTCAAGCCTGTAATCCTAGCACTCTGGGAGGCCGAGGTGGGAGAATTGCTCAAGGTCAGGAGTTTTAAACCAGCCTGAGCAAGAGCGAGACCCCGTCTCTACTGAAAATGGGAAGAAATTAATTGGCCAACTAAAAATATATAGAAAAAATTAGCTGGGCATGGTGGCGCATGCTTATAGTCCCAGCTACTCCGGAGGCTAAGGCAGAAGGATCACTTGAGCCCAGGAGTTTGAGGTTGTTGTGAGCTAGGCTGACAGCACGGCACTCTAGTCAGGGCAACACAGTGAGACTCTGTCTCAAACAAAAAACCAAAAAACAACAAAATAGATAAAATATTTTTTTCTTTTTTTAGATAGGACTAAAAATATTTATATAAACTATTAGTAGACATGGTATTACAGTAATTATATCATAACTACTACTTAGGATTAGTTTATTTAATGTGGAAAGTATTCTCTAGGTATACCTCATTTATTTTATTTATTTATCTTTTTTGGAGACAGAGTTTCGCTCTGTTGCCCAGGCTAGAGTGCCGTGGCATCAGCCTAGCTCACAGCAACCTCAAACTCCTGGGTTTCAGTGATCCTTCTGCCTCAGCCTCCTGAGTAGCTGGGACTATAGGCATGCACCACCATGTCCAGCTAATTTTTTCTATATATTTTTAGTTGGCCAATTAATTTCTTACTATTTTTTTTTTTTTTTTTTTTTTTTTTTTNTTTTTGAGACAGAGTCTTACTTTGTTGCCCAGGCTAGAGTGAGTGCCGTGGCATCAGCCTGGCTCACAGCAACCTCAAACTCCTGGGCTCAAGTGATCCTCCTGCCTCAGCCTCCCAAGTAGCTGGGACTACAGGCATGCGCCACCATGCCCGGCTAATTTTTTGTATATATATTTTTTAGTTGGTCAATTAATTTCTTTCTATTTTTGGTAGAGACAGGGTTTCGCTCAGGCTGGTTTCGAACTCCCAACCTTGAGCAATCCGCCCACCTCGGCCTCCCAGAGTGCTAGGATTACAGGCGTGAGCCACCGCGCCTGGCCAATTTCTTACTACTTTTTTTAGTAGAGGTGAGGTCTCACTCTTGCTGAGGCTGGTTTTGAACTCTTGACCTTGAGCAATCCACCCCGCCTCAGCCTCCCAGAGTGCTGGATTACAGGCGTTAGCCACTGTGCCGGGCCTGGTATACCTCATTTAAGTATACAAAAGAAACAATTTTCAAAACATGTGTAAGTGTATTAATAGGTGTAATGGTTCGTGTATCAAAAAGAAGTACTGCTTTGCAGGATTATTTTAAGTGGGATTACCTTCTGGTTTAAAAACTGTTAGTTTATAGACCTCAATTCTTGGCAGAAAGGCCAAAAGAAATCTTAATCTATGTTGGTAGGTTGAAAGGGAAGAGTGAAATTATAAATGGAGTTACGTTTAGAAATTATCATGTAATACAATTAAAAGCAAAGTTATTCACTATACAGAAAACTGGCATCCACCAGTCATGGGAAAATATCTGTTAAACAAACATCTTGGCTGGGCACGGTGGCTCATGCCTGTAATCCTAGCTCTCTGGGAGGCCGAGGCGGGTGGATCATTTGAGCTCAGGAGTTCGAAACCAACCTGAACAAGAGCGAGACCCCGTCTCTACTATAAATAGAAAGAAATTAGTTGGCCAACTAACATATATAGAAAAAAATTAGCCGGGCATGGTGGCGCATGCCTGTAGTCCCAGCTACTGGGGAGGCTGAGGCAGCAGGATTGCTTGAGCCCAGGAGTTTGAGGTTGCTGTGAGCTAGGCTGATGCCACGGCACTCACTCTAGCCTGGGCAAAAAAAACCAAAAAAACCAAAATACAAAAAAAACCAAACATCTTATCTAGGTTTAGGACCAATCAGGAAATTCCTCTTTTTGATTCCAGTGATTTCCCTGTTACCTCTGGCTACACTGAGAATTGAGATTCAGATTTAAACAGACTCAAAGTGTGTGGTTCAGTCTACAGTTGCCAAAATTTGCACCACGGCTGCCCCATAGGGCATCAAGGGTTTCAAATTTGTGATTCAGATATGCTTAGATCATCTTGAGAAGTCTGGCACAAACTAAAACAAAAATTGTACAGAAATTCTTAAGATCAGGAATTTAACTGGGCTTGGAACATGGCTCCTGAAGACTAGACAGTTAACAGATACAGAGTTCTGATGTTCTTCAGAATTCTTAGGCGTGAGTCAGGTCAAATGATATTCGCTAGCACAGTAGCACCGAGACTATGTTTTGTCTTTCCTGATAAACCTTCTTTTGTGTTGGCTTTGTGATCTCCCAGGAGAGCTATATAGCTTATGCAATCAGCATATTTCATTTGTCATTTGTTCTAGTCAATATAAATAAATTGTAAATAGATGAAAAAATATCTTAAAACTGATTTTATTAATTCTTCCTTCAGAATTCTCTGCCAAAGATGTGGTGAATCCACCAAAACCCTATGAAGAAGTATTTAAAGAAGGAAAGGAGGGACACGATTTGTATGTTGTTTCTCACAACGATTATTATCCGGGTAAGTGTCCTCCAATGCAAAATGGGCCTGAGGATATGGGACTTGCAGATTTGTGAGGAGGAATAAAGGAGATAATGTGCATAAAGTTAAATGCCTGGCATGTAACAGGTGATCAGTACCTGGTAATTTATTGTTATTCATACGGTCATAAACCCTGATAGCTGGGAACATGTATACTTATGCATTTTGTATATAAAATATAGAAACATATTTATTAAAATGAAAAAGCAGCCAAGAAAGGTGAAATGTTACATAGTCTTATTTTGCTTTAGTGATTTTAGGTTTGAAATTACTGTTCATATTCAAATGTCAGGCTTATTCTAAGTGCTTAGTTTTATATGAAGAATACTGGGTGATAGTCAAGTGCACACATTTTTGAATCTGATAAATCAGGTTCCAATCCTATCTTATCCATTTACTATCTTTTAGAACTTGGACAATTTACTTATCTGATCATCATCCATTCTTATTTCTTATTTCTCATTCTTATTTCTAGTAATATTGTAAAGATCGAGTACAAACAAATACTTAGTTGTAGTGCCTAGAACATAGTAAATGTTCATAACAATTAGCTATTATTATTATTAAATGATCTTGTCTACTAGTAGCATATTACTAGAATTATTCTATAGTACAACTGAAAGGCATTAGATGTTTATAGTGCTGAAAATTACAACTGATTGCCAATATGCTGATGCTAAGTAGAGTTTTGATATAGTCAAGGATTGAGAATTAGACTCTGATAAATGGTCTGAGAAAGCCCATAGATTGTGCGTGATTCATGAACTCAATCTTCATTAGCTAGAAGCAAGAGCTGCCTTTCACTGCAGTGCAACACCCCCTCTTTCTTACTCCTTCTTTCTTATTTCTTTACTTTTTCTCTTCTACTGATCTCTAACAGCATCACTCCCTTTGTGTGCTCTTCCTCCCACTCTTCTGGTCATAACTGAGACTTGTCTCCTACTCCCATTGCTTCACTGTTTGGTCTGCCATTCTTTTCTTTCATAGCCAATCTCTGCTGGTTCCCTACACTCCCTAATGTGTTCCCAGACCTGAGATTGTGTTTACCCTCCCATTCAGACCATCCCTGTTTCTCCCCACTCCATATTCCTTCTCACAACCTTGACTTTGCTCCATATCTTTACCCCTTCCACTTGCCTAGACCCCTCCATCCCTTCCTCCATGCCCTCTTTCATCTCTTCCTACCTTTCTCATTCCCTCCCTCCTTCCTTCTCTTCTGAAAATATTTTGCGTTTTGAAAAAGTTTAGCATCCAATGCCTTTTAATTGTTTTAAAAAGAACTATGTTAATTAATGTCGATACTGTATAGACCATCTATAATGAGATACCTTATAAGCATTTAGCAGTCTGAGGAAAAATAGTTTTTTTAATATTTAGAAGAGCTCTAGGTCGGGCGCGGTGGCTCACTCCTGTAATCCTAGCATTCTGGGAGGCCGAGGAGGGTGTCTCGCTCAAGGTCAGGAGTTTGAAACCAGCCAGAGCAAGACCCCCTCTCTACTAAAAATAGAAAGAAATTAATTGACCAACTAAAAATATATATAGAAAAAAAATTAGCCAGGCATGGTGGCGCATGCCTGTAGTCCCAGCTACTTGGGAGACTGAGGCAGTAGAATCGCTTGAGCCTAGGAAATTGAGGTTGCTGTGAGCTAGGGTGATGCCACGGCACTCACTCTAGCCTGGGCGACAAAGTGAGACTCTGTCTCAAGAAAAAAAAAAAAAAAAGAAGAGCTCTAATGGACTCTGACATGACTGAAATTACCTTCGTTTGCTGTTTTTTTCCCCCCTTCCTTCCTGAGATGAAAATTTGCTGGTTTTTATGGAAGTTTCATTAGCCTCTTGAAAAATCATAGAATCTAATCTTTTTAATATTGTCTTTATTTTTTCGTATAGGGAAATTACCTTCATTTTTTATTATAAAAATACATAATAAATGTAGGGAGTTTAAATATCATTAAAAAATGAAGAAAAAGTAAATGTAACCTAGAATTCCCATTAGCCAGAGATAATAGTGGTTGAAAAATTGAACATTTTTTTCTAACTCCATTTATTGAGCCATCGAGCCATCAATCTTTAAACAAATAGGATAATATTCTCCATGCTTTAGGGGAACTTGCTATATACATTTTAATTTTGTTACTTAAAATAATATATCAAGGACAACATTCAGTAACAATAAATGTAGATCTATAACATCTTTAAAATAAAATTAATTTTAATCATTACTAAAGTGATGGATACATCTTTTATAAAATATAAGCTATATAGAAAGTGTGTAATATACAAAAAAACTCCCACAATTCCCAGGCCCCTACAGATGATACTTTCATAGATGTTCTTCTTTGCACATTTGTGTATATATGAGTGTATGCGTGTGTTTTGTTTCATACCACATATACTTTTTTGGATTATATTTTCATGTCGGTATCTGTATTGTATTTTCACGCTTACAAATATATATCATTTATGTAGCTTCGTAAATGTGATCTGTTCTTTCCTTAGGTTACATTCCTAGATTTCTGAGCATTTGAAAATTTCACTCTTAGAGCCAAACTGTCAGCTCAAATAACTGTCCCAATTTGTCTTCACACCCAGTGTATGATAATTTCCATTTCCCCACATCCTTCCCAATAGTGGGCTTAGCCAGTCTTCTTTACTTTTGCTTAACTTTTACTAACTTTTACTTTTACTCTTTACTTTACTTTTGCTTGATCGGGAGACAATTACAATTTCTCATTACTGTTTTTATTTACATTATGTGGGTTACTAATGAGGCTGAATATCTTTTCTCCATCATATTTTTACCATCTCAGTTTTTCTCTAGTTTCAGTCCTGCTTTCTTATCTAGAAATAGAACACTAATACCACATCAAGACTTGAAAAGAAAAAAGCACAGTATTTAATCTTAAATAAAAGGATCTCTCTATTGGGTTCTCAGCCCTCAATCACCCTTTGAATGTTTCTTATATGAGGTAAATAAATTACAGTGAAATATGAGGGTCGTAATGTTCTGATAATATCCCTGAATCTCAGTGAGAACAAGTACGAAACTCTAGGCTCTCAAATCTTAGCATTGTGGAAAGTACTGCTGGGGTCCCAAAGCATTGCCAGACCTCACCTGATTTCTGTAACAATGGGGGGCTCTGCATTTTTCATTGTTAATATCTGTCTTTCTCCCACATCATTTCCCTGCTTACCTCCCAAATATTAAGGACTTTGGCCCATTTTTAAACTGAGTTATATGTTTTCTTGCTATCAAGTTGTATGAATTCTTTATACATTTTTAATATTAACCTCCTATCAAATACATGGTTTGCAAATATTTTCCCCCAATCTGTAGATTGTTTTTTTATTTTGTTGATTGTCTCCTTTGCTGTTGTTCAGCAGCTTTTTAGTTTGATGTAGTCCCATATGTTTATTTTTGCTTTTGTAGCCTGAGTTTTTGGCATGATATCCAAGAGATCATTGCCAAGGCCAAAGTCAAGGAGCTTGTCCTGTATGTTTTCTTCTAGGAGTTTTATGGTTTCAGGTCTTAAATTTAGGTCTTTTATCTATTTTGAGTTAATTTTTGTGTATGGTGTAAGATAACGGTCTAATTTCATTCTTTTGCATGTGGAAATCAAATTTTCCTAGCACTGTTTATTGAAGAGATTATTATTTCCCCATTGTGTCTTCTTGGTGCCCTTGTTGAAAATTAATTGATTGTATGTTTGGATTTATTTCTAGGCTCTCTATACTGTTCCACTGATCTATGTATCTGTTTTTAAAATTTTTTTTGTTGCCTTTTGTTTGCTTTTTTTTTTTTTTTTTTTTTTTGAGACAGAGTCTCACTTTATTGCCCAGGCTAGAGTGAGTGCCGTGGCATTAGCCTAGCTCACAGCAACCTCAAACTCCTGGGCTCAAGCAATCCTGCTGCCTCAGCCTCCCAAGTAGCTGGGACTACAGGCATGCGCCACCATGCCCGGCTAATTTGTTCTATATATATTAGTTGGCCAATTAATTTCTTTCTATTTTTTATAGTAGAGATGGGGTCTTGCTCTTGGTCAGGCTGGTCTTGAGCCACCGCGCCCGGCCTTGTTTGCTTTTTTTACCGTGTCTATTTTTATGCCAGCACTATACTGTTATTACTATAGCTTTGTAATATAATTTTAAATTAGGAACCATGATGCCTCCAACTTTTGTTTTTCTTTCTCGAACTTGCTTTGGCTATTCAGAGTCTTTTGTGGTTCCATATGAATTTTAGGATTGTTTAGGATTGTGAAGAATGCCCTTGGAATTTTGATAGGGATTGTGATGAATCTGTATGTTTCTTTGGGTAGTATGGACATTATAAGGGTATTAATTCTTTCAATCCATGAGCATGTAATATCTTTCCATTTATTTGTGTTCTCTTCAATTTCCTTCACCTGTGTTTTGTAGTTTTCGGTGTACAGACCTGTCATCTCCTTGGTTAAATTTATTCTTAAGTATTTTCTTTTGGAGTATATTGTAAATGGGATTATTTTCTTGATTTCTTTTTTGGCTAGGTCACTATTTTTGTATAAAAATGCCATGTATTTTTGTATGCTGATTTTGTATCCTGCATATTTACTGAATTCATTTATTAGTTCTAACATTTTTTTTAGTAGAACCTTTGGGGTTCTTACATATAGCTTTCCTAATATTAACACACGGAACTCTTGTGTGTAGCACCTCACCAGTCTCCCAACTCACAGAGGGGAGTGAATTGCACAGGAATCTGTGCAATTCCTGCACTGCTACAATTTCATTCTCTGTCCCACTTTCACTTTCAATGTCAATGAGAACATAATGTGCTTCTTGAAAGATAAGGTTATTTGTGTCACTTAAATCAGAAGTTTTCCTTTTCTCCCCTCAACAGGAGAAGTGAAGAATCGAAAGTATAACCCATCAAGTTTCCACAGGTTTAACTTATATGGATTCCCAACACCACATTTTAATGATGGACGAACCATGGCAAAAACTTTATATTGGCTTCATGAACTACAAATGTAAGTTTAATTACACTGTGTCCAGGAACAAGTGTTAAGATATTTGACATTTGGACTTAAAGTTTATTTTTTAAATTTACTTTTTGAAGAGGTAATACATTGATATGGTTCAAATATAAAATTAATAGAAAAAATATACAATGAAATATCTTCCACTTCTGAAACCCATTCTGTCCAGTTACTCCAGAGGTAATCATGATACTATTTTTTACTGTTATCAGTCTAAAGTTACAAGCAAATATAAAGACATGTATTCATGTTTTAAATGTATGGGATCAACTCTATATATGTTTCTTAAAAATAATAGGCTTTCAAATCTCTACCAAGACAGTTATATTTGGGCACCTAGTAACTATTTGAGCATCTAACTCAACTTTTACAAATTGTAACCTTTTTTATGTTTTCATTCCATATATAACTACTTTCCTGGAACATTAAAATGGGGTCCTTAGTTTTTCATTTCTTATGTTATATATTTGAGCCAACACTTAAACATTGGGGAATAGCTCATAAAAACCTACATTTCCTATAATGCTTAAAACATCAAAAGATCGTAAATACTGGTGTCCCCCAAAACTCCTTAAAAAAGATTGTTCATGTCTTAATCCCAGACCTTTGAATGTTATCTTATGTGGAATAAGAGTCTTTGTAGATGTAATTAAGTTAAGGATTTGGAGATGACAAGATTATTCTGGATTATTTGGTGGGGTCCTAAATCCAATGATAAGTATCCTTAGAAGGGCTGAAGGAGATTTGAGACAAGAGGAAAAGGCATACACAAGAGAAGGATATGTGACTACTAAGTGAAGTATCCCAAGAATGGAAAAACAAGCACCACATATACTCTCCAGCAAACTGGTATTAACTGAGCAGCACCTAAGTGGACACACAGGTACTACAGTAATAGGGTATCCGGCAGGTGGGAGGGGGGAGGAAGGCGGGTATATACATACATAATGAGTGAGATGTGCACCATCTGGGGGATGGTCATGCTGGAAACTCAGACTTGTGGGGGGAGGGGGGGAAAGGGCATTTATTGAAACCTTAAAATCTGTACCCCCATAATATGCCGAAATAAAAAATAAATAAATAAATAAATAAATGAGAAGGATATGTGGAGAGGGAGGCAGAGATTGGCATGATGTGCCTGTAAACCAAGGAACACCAAGTAATGCCAAAAGCCACCAGACATTGAAAGAAGAAGGAAGTGCTCCAGGATAGGTGGTGTGTACCTATATTCTTAGCTACTTGGGAGGCTGAGGAAGGAGGATTGCTTGAGCCCAGGAATTTGAGGCCAACTTAGGCAAAATAGCAAGACCCTGTCTCTAGTAGAGAAAAAAAAAAAAAAAAAGGCAAGGAATGGATTCTCCCTAGAGAATTCTCCCTAGAGCCTTTGGAGGGAATGTGGCCTTGCTGATACCTTGATTTCAGACACTGGTTTCCAGAATGTGAGCGAATACATTTCTGTTGTTTTAAGCCACCAGTTTGTGGTAATTTGTTATAGCAAACTCATGAAACTAATACACTGGGCCTGCGTTCCTGTGTGTCCATGGTAGGGGTAGGTTTGTGGTGCCCTCTACCCTTTATTATCTTTTTCCTTAGAGACAGAATCATAGTTCACTGCAGCCTCGAACTCCTGGCCTCAAGTGATCTTTCCGACTCAGCCTCCCAAAGTGTTGGGGTTACAGGCATGAGCCCCTGCACTTGGCCTGTCTACCCCTTTTAAAGGAGACACTGGCCCTATGGGTTTCCATAGGCTTCACTGTGCACTCAAAGTTTATGTTCCTACAGGTACCCGGCCTGTCTCACTCTTTTGCCTATTTCGTTCCCTAATAACGATAGCTCTTAATTATAGAGGCAGAGTTCTAAGCACTTTATATATTATTAATTTAATCTACCAAGAACTTCATGAAGTAGTATACTATGCTTTTTATCCTTACCATTATACAGATGAAAAACCTGAGGTACAAAATGGTTAAATCATTTGCCTAACACCATGCAGCTCAGGAGTGCTGGGGCTGGGAAGGAAACCCAGGCAGTGTGGCTCCAGAGGTTACCCTTAACCGCTATGCCAGGTTCATAGGCACTTGATTCCTGACCACCTGTTTACAGTCTTGAAAAACGATTTCCATTCCTCTTCTACTCCTTTAATGTATGAGTTGAATTATTCAAAATAAGGATGGTCAAACACACATACAGAAGAAATGCTTACCATTTTATAGTAACCCTATATGAGATACTTTTTATTTAGGATATGGAGGAAGCACTCATATAACAAATATTTCTTAATTTATCATTATTAAAATGATAGCAGGCACGGTGGCTCACGCCTGTAATCCTAGCACTCTGGGAGGCAGAGGCAGGCGGATTGCTCGAGGTCAGGAGTTTGAAACCAGCCTGAGCAAGAGCGAGACCCCGTCTCTACTATAAATAGAAAGAAATTAATTGGCCAACTAATACATATAGAAAAAATCAACTGGCCATAGTGGCATATGCCTGTAGTCCCAGCTACTCAGGAGGCTGAGGCGGCAGGATCGATTGAGCCCAGGAGATTGAGGTTGCTGTGAGCGAGGCTGAGGCCACAGCACTCACTCGAGCCTGGGTAACAAAGTGAGACTCTGTCTCAAAAAAAAAAAAAAGTGAAACCATGCATAAAGTAAAGCACAAAGATATGATTTAACTATTTAAAGAGATTTATAATTAAATATAATACATAAATTTCCCCCCCTTATGCCCTTCCAGTGTCCTCCACAACATAATACATAAATGGATACTTAAAGGGAGACAACAGAGATGGTTTATCTGTTTTTGAAGGATTGGAAATACAAATGTGCTGTCAGTTTATAAAAGATGAAATAAACACATTAGCAACAGCGTGGTCCTCAAGAACATCCTAAGAGTGGAACAAATGTCAATGATTTGGGGTAGTCATAGAAACATACACTAAGTTTACAAGGGCAGGCACTATGTGGACATGTTTCTCTTTAAATTATCTACCCCCAAGGAAACATTGTTTACAGAACAGTGTTTTATTGGATCATCCTTTTTGTATTTTGAAAATTAATTGGAATATCATTGTTAAAGTAGTAGAGGAATTCTTTATTCCTTTGGTTTGTCAGATTTTAAAAAAGAACTCACTACTTCATACTTCTGTGTGATTCCTGTTATAAACTTGGAGTCAAGCGGGTTTGTTTACATTATAAAGGCATCTAGTTTTCTATGGACTATTTAATGTAAATTTGGTTTACTCTCAACTTTTAAGTTTTCCTCTGTAAAACTATGTCTATCGATATTCTATTTATGACCTTTGGTCTGGATGATCAGTTTGAGTCATCAGATGATAGACGTGTGCATGAATGAATGAATTCACTGGCATGCAAAGAACGTTATATAAGTTGGTTAGTGAATGCTGTGAGGTTATGGAATGACGTTGCAGTTCCTGATTTTCTGACATATGTGGTGACCCACAGATAATTCCTGACTCTGCCAGAAGCATAATCCAGGCACTTTTAGACTAAAAAGAGCCAGCTCTGTGTGTTGCAACCTTGTTCTTACCATCCCTGCATGTTCCTAATTATACCCTTTGGAGCTGATTTTTAGATTGTCAACTCTGTTTGTTCAAGTTATGGCCTTTAAACTGCCATTGATTTATTCTGACTTTACCCACACTCTTTTTTTTTTTCTTTCTAACAAATGGGAAGGAAATGAAAAAATAAGAGATGCATTACTTATATTTCTTCTTTTGTTTCTCCACAGAGTGTCACTCTTCTCCAGAAATTTTTTCAGCTGCTGAGTAGCTCAATAGCACAGGAAATACTTTTAAAAGCAAATGGAATTTAAGAATTTAATGTTCATTGTTTTTAGTCTTAGTGAAAACAATAGAGAATTTATTAATTTTAATGTTATTAAATAGTAGTGTTGTAATTTTAGTTCTCAAAAGGAATTTTATTGATTTAATCACAACAGAAGTAACAAAATTATATTACAGAAAATTGGCAAAATAAAATCACTCATAATCCTGTCACTTTAATTCAACCATTATTATCATTTTAACATTTTTCTTTCTAGTGTGGCTTCCTATGTAGATTTTTACATGGTTTTCACCACAGGACAATCACATTTTATATCCTGCTTTTTCACCTACCATAAAAAAATTATATATTACAGTGTACTCTTCATAACCAACATTGAAAATGCATGCAGAGTGCATTCTTGTTAATGTGACATAATTTAATAACCTCCCATGATGGAACATTTTGATTCTTTTTCTTATTTTCATTATACTCAATGAGGCTACAAACCTTTCTTTTTTTTTGAGACAGGGTCTCACTTTGTTGCTCAGGCTAGAGAGAGTGCCGTGGCTTCAGCCTAGCTCACAGCAACCTCAAACTCCTGGGCTCAAGCGATCCTCCTGCCTCACCCTCCCAAGTAGCTGGGACCACAGGCACGCGCCACCATGCCTGGCTAATTTTTTCCATATATTTTTAGTTGGCCAATTAATTTCTTTCTATTTATGGTAGAGACGGAGTCTCCCTCTTGCTCAGGCTGGTTTCAGACTCCTGACCTTGAGCGATCCACCTGCCTCGGCCTCCCAGAGTGCTAGGATTACAGGTGTGAGCCACCACGCCCAGCCTAATAGTGATATTAGTACATCGTTTTTTTTTTTTTTCTTTTTTTTTGAGACCGAGTTCTCACTCTGTTGCCCTCACTTGAGTACTATCAGCCTAGCTCATAGCAACCACAAACTCCTGGGCTCAAGGGATCCTTCTTCCTCAGCCTCCTGAGTAGCTGGGACTACAGGCATGCCCCACCATGCCCAGCTAATTTTTCCTATATATTTTTAGTCAGCCAACTAATTTCTTTCTATTTTTAGTAGAGATGGGGTCTCGCTCTTGCTCCGGCTGGTTTCAGACTCCTGACCTTGAGCTATCCTCCTGCCTCGGCCTCCCATAGTACTAGGATTACAGGCGTGAGCCACTGCGCCCAGCCGACATTGTTTTTATTTACTAAAAATATTTTTGTTTGCTTACCTTACTCATTAATCAAAATTTATATATAAATGATAGAAAAATGAACACATAAAGCTTCTTTTTAGCATAGGATTTCTTCTGAAACGGATTTGTTCTTTGAAGTCTTAATGATACTATAGTATTCCTTATATATATGTATATCTGGCAGCCCAAAATACTTTAGATAATAGAGATACCTGACAATTTTCTAATTTTGCAGGAAAAGAGGAGCTAAGGTTGTATCTAAGAGAGTTGATGATTTCAAAGAAAAGTTTCAACATAAACTTGGAAGAGTTTTTGATCCGTAAGTCAATAATTACCTTTAAATTGATAGCATCTTTGCATCAAATTTAAAAAGTACTCTTGTGATAACTGTTGGTTTGTGTTCCATTAGAGTCTATTAAATAAGAAAATCATTCTTCTATTGTTAATCAGCGGAACTCTGTTAGTGTCTATAGAACTTGGGGTTCCAGGAAGGTGGTGATTTCTCCAAGATGGAGAGGGAATTTGGAGAAAAGAGAGGGAGAATTTTGCATAAAGTTTTAATTTCGGGGATGTGAAAATGTAACTTACTGTGCTTATGTTTTTCTCTGTCTTCCCAGTCTCTCTCTCTCTCTCTCTCTCTCTCTCTCTCTCGTACTCCTTATTTTATACTTCAGTAAGTTTTGCTTTGAATGTGTTCTGCTTCTTCTTAGTGAATCTCTGCTACTGAAAGGCAATGAAAGCATTCAGCCATTGTTAACGCAAGTTGAAGATCGCACAAAAGATCTGTTGGAGAACTTTTGTTTGATCTTCATAGTTTGACTATTACAAAAAATATAGGTCACTAAGAACATATGACAAACATATTTTAAATTCCAGGGATGCCACATGGTGGGTATTTTAACTAAAGGATTTGTTTTCTTTGATAGCATTGCAGAAACAATGAATGTTCCCCCAGGCCACACATTTGGAGCTTGTCTCCGTCCTGAGGAGTATGGTAAATATACAAACTTTCTCCTTAAAAAACAAACAGCAAAATCCCCACAAAGTTATGCAGTTTTCACCAGCTCCCTTCAATTCTTCTAATTTTAAACGCTTTTAATACGTTGCATTAACATTAATGAGAAAAATATGTAACAGAAAATTTTTTTTCAAATTATGTTTGAACTAGGTACAGTTTAAAGCGCGTGTAATAAACAGCTGAAGTGTAGTTTAAGGCTTTGAATTTTATTTAAGAAATACATATGGCCTGTATTAAACAAGCCAGAGTGAATTTAGGCAGCTTTTTTTAAATGAATTCAAATATTGTCCTGGGCTTTTGCTACTCAAAGTGTGGGCTGCAGTCTGCAACCAGCTTTTTCTGGGAGCTTCTTGGAAATGCAGACTCTCAGCCCTCACCCCAGACCTACTGAATCAGATATTACATTTTATTAATATTCCCAGATGAATTGTAAGCACATTCATAATTGAAAGGTGTTGTATTCTACAACCACATAATTATTAAGACTCATTCTCCCCCCTCCAGCCAGCCAATCAATCAATTAATCAATCAATCCATAAAGTGGTAAAAGAAACTTAATAGAATTTTATTTTTCTTTTTAGGCAATCTAAACAGTAGATGCCCCAAAGCAAAAAATATGCTGCAGTTTATCAGGATTAGGCTGTATACCAGTGGTTTTCAACACCTGGGCTGCAGACTACCTGTGTTAATATCATCCAGGGAGTTTATTATTAATAAGTATGTAGTTTCCTGAGACCCATGCCCAGATATTGATTCATTAGGTTCTTAGGTACGCTGAAGTCTAAGATCCACTATTAAAAATGTTTTAGGGAAATTCCATTCACTGACAATTAAAATAAATATTTATTGAGCTTATGCAAGATGGTGTTTTGGGACTTCATTAATCACCACATTAGGAGATTGTATTTTGGCTCTGTTTTTAGATGAACTGAATATTTAGTGGATGCTTGTCTATCTCAGAGGCTCTTAATGTCTTTTGGAGGGGGTAAGGGCTGATTAGGAAACTCATCAATTAGCCTGAAAAGTAAATAGGTAATCATGGTCAATTCTGCCTAGTTGAGGGCAAGCTTCATGTTGGTGGGTGCTCTGCCTTGCTGTCTGTTGTTCAGCACATGAACATTTGTCACCAATATTTATAGCATGGACTGATGAATTCAATGCACAGTTTATCATTTTGATAATTTAGCAATATTGACAAATTTCTTGATGATTTGAGTGACATTATCTTTATATGTTGAATGATAAGTGAAAAGTCTTATAAAGTGAAAAGAAAGGACACTGACATTGATATTTTTAAAGCTATGTAAGTGTAAGCCTTGGTGCTGTATGATGTAGTTATGAAAGGGGAATAAGTCCTCTCTGAACTATTTTTGGAATTCATGGATGGACCCGGATTAACTCTACTCTGAGTTCTGGCCTTTTATAGATACCACGTCAACTAATGGTATGTATTCTGTGGGAAGCTTTAGGGTTTGCCTGCTTCCCACGGACATACTGGGCCTGGATTTCTTCCCTACCCTTACATAGGGAAATAAAGGCAGCTGCACAAGGAATACCTCATCCCTAGGCTCTGGAGTTACTAATTACATTCAGATGGCTCCAGGAAGAGTGCAAGGTCTGTGCCCAGCTCCCACAATGTACCAGGGAAGAGGCAAAGTGAAGGAGAATCCAGGGCAGGTGGACAGTGATGCATCATGGGAGTTGGTTGCAGGTAGAGTACAATTGTGGAGCCCACTCCATTTTTCTGACTGCCATGGTGTGGTTGGTAGCTAAGTCCTGGGTCTCTCTTAGGACTCCTGATTTCAGTTCTTTAGAAATGGCTCTTGAGTATTTGCAAGTGGTTTTATATCAGCTTCATAAATTATCTCTCAGGCCAGGCCAGAAGGAGCTACCGACATAGGTTTCACCTACCGGGCAGTTAAACCTGGTAGAGTTGTGGTGGGAAAACCATATAGCAGGGGTCCTCAAACTTTTTAAACAGGGGGCCGGTTCACTGTCCCTCAGACTGTTGGAGGGCGGGACTATAGTTTAAAAAAAACTATGAACAAATTCCTATGCACACTGCACATATCTATTTTGAAGTAAAAAAAACAAACGGGCAAAAACACCCGCATGTGGCCTGCGGGCCGTAGTTTGAGGATGCCTGCCATATAGAGTTGAAAAAACAACCAGTCGAATGATTATTTTTGGATGTTAATGGAGAAGAGAGGCCTCTGAAGATAAAAAATACTCATCTAAGAGCCATCTCATAGAATAAGGAAGACCTTCATTACATAAAACAGCCACATAAAGGGTTTATATCTGAGGAAGGAGAAAAATAGAGATCATGTTTATTTGTCAGAAATCATCTCTAGTGGTTTTGAATTCCACTCCCAGAGCCTGTCTTGTGTCCTGCACACTTTATCATGGTCTGATAGTAGCTGACCCCATTTGATGGGCTTGGTGCGAGGTACTTGCCCTGTCCCTGAAACCAGCATTGGTTGTGAGCTTCTCACCATGCTCAGGGTCTGTCTTTAGAAACAAGATTTTTATTAGCATGTGCATGATTAGCTCCTGATTTTATAATAAATAGGCAACTTACAGGTGCTATGAGTGCCTATGAAGAGGCTCTTGACAGAGCCTAGTATCATGCCTTACTCAGAGTAGATGTAAATATTAGTTACCCTGAACTGCAACCAATGTTGCAATTTAAATTAATCCATCCAAGGTATCACAGTCAACTGCCAGCATGACCTTTCTCCAAGAAAGCTTGAGAGTCCTGGCAGGAAGTTGGGGTATGTAGGCCAGAGGAAAATGAACAGAGGAAGAAGGTCTCCTCTGGTGACATCCACTAAGTCACTGCATCTGAAGCAGCATGGTCAACTCTAATTGACTCTTAAGTTCATGGAGCTGTGGATAGAGGCAGGCCTGTAGTGCCAGTGCTGGTACCAGGGGAAGCGAGGCTGAGAAGTGAGAACTAGGTGTAGACTGAAGGCCAACTAGAAACTCATATTAGGAGGGAGTAGGGAATTTGAGTTTAATTTTTACAAGGCACTCTCAGAAGTTCAGTCAACTCTGAGGCACACTGAGTGGCCCCTGCCCGGAACCAGCCCCAGTTTTCAGATGCTCAGCATTGTAGACAAATGTCACCCAAGAAGTAGTCAAGCAAGGGCTTCACTGTCTTAGGAAAAGACTTGATAGCTGGGTAAGGCTGGTGATGCCCCACAAGAAATTCATTTTTTTTTAATTTTTTATTCTTGAGCAGAGAAGTAACATAAAACAGAAATATTAGTTTTTATTAATTATTATACTTTATATACTTTTTTATACACAAGGATTTTCTGACATAGTGCATAGTAGTGTCAGAGTTAAATGTGAGTTTTTCTCATTCATGGAGGTTGCTAGATCTCTCTCTGTCTTTTTTTTTTTAAAGATAGAAATAACATTGACAGATTTTAAATTCATATAAAAGACTTTTTTCTCTCTTCAATAGGAGTCAGTGATCTCATCCATAATAGACTTCCCGGTGAGTATCTTCGAGGCAAGGATAGACTTCGAGCCCTGATTGCAGCAGTTAGAAATCACTTGAAGAAAGTTAATTACCAAAACTTTGACACCTTGTTGGAAGCCTTCAGGCACTATGACAAGGTCAGTAGTAGAACTGAGCTTTTTGCTAATGCTTGGGCTTACATCTCCCAGCTTGTTGGTGTAGATCAGGGGTCAGCAAACTATGGCCTGTGGGCCAAATCTGGCCCATCGCTTGTTTCTGTAAGTGAAATTTTGCTGGAACACAACCATGCTTGTATTGTTTTAAGTATTGTCTATGGCTGCTTCTGTACTACAAATGCAGAGTCGAATAGTATCAACAGAGACTTATGGGCTGCAAAACCTAAAATAGGTAACCCTTAATAGGAAGAGTTTCCTAACCCCTGGTGTAGATTAGTGGTTGTCAAAACGTGTTCTTCTGCCACCATCAATATCACTTGGGAACTTGTTAGAAATGCACGTTCCAAGGCCCACCCTGAGATATACCAAATTAGGAACTCTGGCATGGAGCCCAGCAATTTTAACAAGTGCTCCCGATGATTATGATGGGCATTCAAGTTTGAGAACCACAACCGTGGATTATTAAACTGCAAACGTGCTGGAAGCAAGGGGGTGGGGGCAGGAGAAGACTCAACAATCCGTGCCTCGATCTGAATATGTACCCATAGTATCTTCATTCTAGGTCCAAGTTAAGCTTAAAATGTCTTTCCCCTGGGGAGCAGGGTGTGGTTTCAGTTTTAAAAGCGTAAGATCATTCAATTTTCAAGCTTCTCTAAATTTTATCCTTTGAAGAATTCAGATCAGTCGAGGGCTACATAATTGCCTCACATCATTTTAGGCCATCACAGAATTGTTTTTACCAAGCTACACTACCTTTAGCTTATACCAAGGAGCAGTATAAGAAACTGGTATTGAAATATGGCATAATTTTTTGTTAGTATACCCATGAGGCTTTTATTTTTGTTACACACATCCTGTTTACTAGAAACTCAATCTTACTGAAGTAAATAAGTGTACTTCGTCTAAGTATCTAGTTTGTTTTTATCTCATGGAAAGCATGAATTCTGTATTGATTGTGCATACCTTTTTTGCCTTGGTTGCCACAAAGCTTGAGTCAATTCAATACAACACATCTAGATTGTGAATATGATCTTATAGCATACATTTTGTGTGCTATTTTTTTTTTGAGACAGGGTCTTGCTCTGTTTCCTGGGCTAAGTGTAGGAGCATCGTCATAGCTCACTACAACCTCAAAATCCTGGGCACAAGTGATCCTCCAGCCTCAGCCTCCTGAGTAGTTGGGACTATAGGCGTGTGCCACCATGATTGGCTAATTTTTCATTTTCTGTAGAGGTGGGGGTCTTTCTGTGTTGCCCAGGCTGGTCTTGAACTCCTGAGCTCTAGCAGTCCTCCTGCCTTGGCCTCACAGAGTGCTAGGATTACACAAGTGAACTACCTCGCCCTGTGCAAGCATTGTCTTGAAAGAGGATTGGCCTGTCTGTATTGACCAATCTCGGCCACTTAATTACAAGCATCCTCATCATTTCATCCGATTGGTTGCAGCAGACATCTGCTGTAATCAACTGATCAGGTTTCATGAAGCTGGAGTAGATAATACCAGCACTGGACCACCAAACAGACACCATTAGCTTTTTTTGATGAATGTTCGGTTTTGGACTATGTTTCGGCATTTCATCTTTATCCAACCATTGTGCTGAACACTTGTTGTGATTGTCAGAAAGAATCCATTTTTCATCACGCCTAACAATACAGTATAGATACAGTCCAGCTCTGTGTCATGACAGCAAAGAAAGGCAAGCTTCGAGATGATTTCTCTTAAATCTAATGCTTGTTTAATTCGTGCAGTACCCATCTGTCCAGCTTCTTTAGTCTGCTGATTTGTTTCAAATGGTCCAATATTGTTGGAACAGTAATAGCAAACCTTGCTGCTAATTCACATGTAGGTTGAGGTGGATTTGTTTCCACTACAGCTTTCAGCTCATCATTATCCACCTCGGTCTCAGGTTGCTCACGTAGCTCATTTTCAAGGTTAAAATCAGCAGAATGGAATTTCTCAAATCATCGGTGTACTACTGTGTGTTCATTAGCCACATCCTTCCCAAACACTTCATATTTTGAGCTGTCTGTGCTGCATTGTTTCCATGATGGAACTCATAATTCCAAAATAGCTCCAATTTTTGACTTATCCTTGGTTTCATAAAAATTGCTCTAAAAAATTTTGAAAGATAATCACAAGCCACAACATGCATTTGAAAGACTGAGGATGTACCTTCACAGTAAACATAAAACGAATGTCAAAGCGAAATGTTAGAGATATCAACTGTCAAACCTAGTACTTAAGAAAATCGGACATTTCTTGCCTTTTTTTTTTTTTTTAATGAAGGGGTGGGGAGTTATAAGAAGGGGTGTTCAGTTGCCTTGTTTGTTTTTGTTGAGACAAAGTCTTACTCTGTTGCCTGGCTAGAGTGCAGTGGTGTCATTGTGGCCTATTGCATCCTCCAACTCCTGGGCTCAAGTGATCTTTCTGCCTCAGCCTCCTGGGTGGCTGGGAATACAGGCGTGTGCCACAACGCGCAGCTGGGTTTTTTTCGTTTTTTCCTTTCATTTTGGTAGAGACGGGGGTCTCTCGCTCAGGCTAGTCTCAAACTCCTGAGCACAAGCAATCCTCCTTTCTTAGCCTCCCAGAGTCCTAGGATTATAGGCGTGAGCCACCGAGCCTGGTCGAAATTGGACATTTCATACTTAATAATCTAATACATAGTGCTCTGCTTTTAAAAATTCTTCATTTTAAATGTAATTGTAGGGGAGATGATCATCTTAATAGCTCTTGATTACTTAAGTAAACCACCAGGCACATTCCTTATGATAAAATTAAATTAAACAGGGAGGAAATTACTGAGAATTATTTAATGCTGATATACCTTTTAAATGGTTAATTTTTAATATGCACAGTGTAGTGCTCAGTGTCCTTAAGGAGCTTTTTTCTGAGAGGATAATAAGATGTGGGTCTAGTACAGCTGTAGGATAATTTTTTGATTGTTTGAATCTTACATTATTGAATGCCCAGATTTAATTTAATGGAAGAACAAAACAAAACAGAGCAAATAAGCTATGATTTCCTAAATGAATCTTCTTGGCTTATAAAATTAATTCTATTGTTTATTGAACACTCATAATATGTCAAGCATTATTCCAGATAATGTGTAGACCTTCTTCTCAGGGAACTTAAAATGGACAGGAGGAGTTACACATAAATTGCAGTAGCAGTGGTGTGTCAGAGCTGGCTTGAAAGAGCCTACTGTTGAGTTTCCAGGACGCTTGCAAGTCATTTTACAGCATATTGGTATAGCCAGAAATTGTCCATGATGACAGTATTTATACCATGGAAAGCAGCAACTGCTACAAATCAGGGCTTCCTCTCATCACACTGCTCAAAGAGCCAGTTGTTAAACATACACAGCACACCCCTGGGGTAGAGCGAGGACCAAGTGCTATGAGAAACTCAGAGCTGCAAACAGGGATTTTGGCTCTTCGCTATCATAGACTATGTAATTCATGACAGATGTTCTCAGCAATGCAAGTCAGCTGATTATTTTCTCTTTTAATTAATTGTCTGATTAAGCATGTGTAGAACTCAGTAATTTGTGCTTGCTTAAGGAGCACATTTATCGCCAATCTGTAAATATTGTAAACTTAAAACTAGAATAGTTTCCTAAAATAAATTTTGCTCATCGGTCTTAGGGTCCTCATTTAAGTTCAATAATTACATCTTAGTCTTTGTTTTTGGAGGGGCTGCATGAGGGCAGTCAGTCCATCCTCCTGTTTGTCCATGCCTCCAGCCGATGGTATTTGCTCACCTCATGGAATGACTGAAAATGAAGGTGGGAAAGACATCCAAAGGTGTTCAGAGTGGGAGGTGCAATAAAGAAGGTCATTCTCTGGCTGTTTCTAATAGATTTCTCTGAAATTGAAGAGACTGGCATTCAAACGTTGGTCGGAACTTCCAGGCAGTCAGTTAAACTTAATGTGTCTCCAACAGGTTGGGAGAGCTGCACCATGGCATTTTCCTTCGTGATGCAGTCTCCAGGGACAGACTGGAAGACAAACTATCGTAATGTCCCTCACTCCCCTGAATATCCCAGGACTAAGATGTTCTCTCCCCAAGAGCTCATCTGCTGTTCTTCCTCCATTGCCACAAAGTCAGTGTGTCCTATTCCAGTAGCTGCAACTTCACCATTTTTTCAGTCATCTCCAATTTTCATCTACACCTTTTTATCTGAAAGGTCAGGTGTAAGAAGAACAAAGGAATTCTTAAAAAAATTCCAGAGACCTATTTATTCCCTGCTTTGGTTACTATAGGAAGACTTGGTGAGTAGCATACTCAACCAAGTAGTTATTAACCTTATGATCTAGGACAGGCGTCCTCAAACTACGGCCCGTGGGTCATATGTGGGTGTTTTTGCCCATTTGTTTTTTTTACTTCAAAATAAGATATGTGCAGCGTGCACAGGAATTTGTTCATAGTTTTTTTTTAAACCATAGTCTGGCCCTCCAACGGTCGGAGGGACAATGAAACTGGTCCCCTGTTTAAAAAGTTTGAGGACCCCTGATCTAGGACCATGTCAACCCAACAAGAGAATTGGGTGGCTGAAATAGAATTAAGTTTGAATATCCTAGAATCCTTTTTGTGCCTAGTTGCTACCAAGAGGGTGGACCAACTGTGCTGGCCTGGGTTGCTGTTAGATGCATTATTTCTGGAAATGGTCATGGCAGTTGAACTAACTTCTTCCTTCCTTCCTTCCTTCCTTCCTTCCTTCCTTCCTTCCTTCCTTCCTTCCTTCCTTCCTTCCTTCCTTCCTTCCTTCCTTCCCTCCTTCCCGCTCTGTTTCTGTTGCCCAGGCTGGAGGGAAGTGGCACAATCATAGCTCACTGCAGCCTTGAACTCTCAGGCTCAAATGATCCTTCTGCTTTAGCCTTCCAAGTAGCTAGGGCTATAGGTGTGCACCATTGTACTGTGCCCAGCTAATTTTTTTATTTTTATTTTTTTTTGTAGTGACAGCCTCACTATATTGCTCAGGCTGGTCTTGAACTCCTGGGCTCAAGTGGATCCTCTTACCTCAGCCTCCCAAAGTGCTGGGATTACAGGCATGAACCACTGTGCCTGGCCCTGAATTTTCAAAATAGGTTTTTATAACCTCTGCCCTTTTTATTCTGATTATTATCCAGGAAGCAGCTGAGATGGGCTGATTTCATTGGGGGCAGCTGCATTGGATGACCAAACTGGTGTGTGGTCCAGGAGGTGGTGTGGAAAGTAGGCGTTTTTTGAGAAGGCCATTTCAATGCTCAGTAATACCATAGAGCAATGAATGGTAGGGAGTGAGAAAGGTTCATTGAATACCTTGACTAACAGCTCATTGTTGAGTAGCTTTTGTGCTATAAGGTGCACCACTGTCAGATTAAAAATGGTCCAGAAAGCGAACGTATAACTCAAATTAATTTCATGGACCCTACTGTTGTGACTGGAGCCAGATGATTGGACTAGAACAGCAATCCCATAACTTGAAAAGTGTCAACATTGGTGAGGCACCACCAATAGCTCTGAGAGGGGATCAAAGGTTCAACACAGTCAGTCTGTTAGGAGCATGAGGGAAATCCCTATGTGTGACATGTCTCCCTTCACCATGAGACAAGTGCGTCAAATTTTGGCAGGAGTCACAAGTTTGGCATGCAGTGGAGCCAATGCCAAATCCTAATGCTTCTGCATTAGGAGCATGGAGTCCTTTCCTTTGTGCCCTGTGTGTAGTGGTGGGTGTGTTGCCATGTTTGGTATAGGGATGGTCTGGATAGCAGTGGTGGCAATCTGGATGATTCAGGCTCTATTAGCAGCTTGATTCCAATCATGGCCATTGGAGGATGGACCTTTATCATCTCTATGTGAATTACCTAGATGGTTCAATCAGCGCCATAATTTGTTTCCATAGTTTGCAGTCCCCAAACAGGGTGTCTTTCATCTGCTTGTCTGTAGTTTTCCAAGTGGCAAACCAAACAGGTAGGCCATTGGCTAGAGTCTGTAAAAATATAACAGGTTTATTAGGGGAGTATTGGCCACAGCCATGAGGAATGGCCTTTAGTTGTACCCACTGATCAGAGTGACCACATCCATTTTTGGTGTTTCACATCTCACACTGAGTTTGAAAGTCACAAGAGCCTAGTGAAGACTGCGGGGTTTCAGCTCAGCGGAACTGTCCGTGAGCCAGGCGCAGGCATTTGGAGAAGCCTCCGTGAATTGAGGGTCCTCTTGAGCCAGTGTTTTTGCTTCCAGTGGCAAAGTGTTGAATGAAATTTTTCTCTAAAGGATAGCTACCTCTTTTCATGTAAAGCTGAGATGTTCCTGGGGCCAGATTAGCTGCCTTCTTGAATATACCATTTCCATTTCACAAATGAGGCTTGTTTGTTCCTTTTTACTTTGTTAGTTGTTGAGTCCAAGTTGGCCCACCTCAACCTGGTTATCAGGCTGGAGAGTCACAAGGCCTCCATGGGTCTAGTGTTCGGTTTCAACAAAGAGCTCAGTAACAGCATAATAGCTGCTTTTCAGGAGGCATTTGCAGCTCCGCTGTCAAGATTATATGTTTTCAGTTCTCATTCTGTTTGAACACAAGGGTTAGGGAAATTTTCCAGAGCTGCAGGTTTGACTGCAAGAATTTATCTAGAATTCATTGGGCCAGTTTCTCATTCTCCAGGGGATCACTTCCAACAGCATTGTAAATCTAATCCTGGACAGAAAGAGCCTAAGTACTACTCAATGACTCATTTTTGATTTCTCTTGGGGGTTTTTATTTTAATTTTCTTCTTTTCTTTCTTTTTTTTTTTTTTTCCTTTAGAGTGTTATTCCAGTGAATCTTGGGGGTTTTTCTGAAAACTTTCCTTATAGCAGCCAGGATCCACTGCAAAAACAAACAATCAAACTCAGATCTTTACTAACACCTCTGAAGGGATAAGGTCGGCTTGATACACTGCAAGAGGGACCGAGTGGGAAGATGTTCCAGCTGTTGCACTTCATTCTGAACTAGCAATAAGTGCTCTGCCCCCTCAAGTGAATCAGCCAAAGCTTCTGCTCCCTTATAAATTCCCCTCTGTTCATACTCGGTGTGGGTATTTCTGTCTTTAACTGTTGTTTGTAAGGAGGCGAGACTTTTCCCCTCCTCTGGTACCAGGGCGAATCTTAGTCTACTTGTCACGGGGGGATGGGGGCCCTCGGGGATGGGGGGGGCTGGCCATCAGAGTTGCAGCCTGTCTCTCTTGCTCATAGGTGTGTTATCAAAACCCAGCAAATGTCTCTGAATTCACATTCCTGAACTTGTCCTGCAACTACCTCCCCAGTTTCTTCTCATTAACCAGCGATGGAGTGAAGGGCCATTTATTGCCCAGTTGAAATGCAGAAGGTGTTAAAAAGACTTTATAAGCATGGAAAATTGTAGAGAGCCATCAAAAGTACCCAACATGGGTCAAATGAAATGCCAAGCCCATATCATGGGTGTAGCTGCTCTACTACAGGGTAAACAGCATGGTTTAAATAAAATGATTAACATACAGTGAACAGAGATTCTGAGCACACCCTGCTCCAACCAGTGTTTGAAATTACTGTGTGTGTGTATCAGCTTGACACAATGAGGATCAGTCTCACTTAATATTTGCCTTCTCTTATGTGAAAATTGAGACACATTCTTTGAATTTGTGTGACGGAGCTCTTTCTTTTTTCTTAATCTAAATAGTAGATGTTGCCTACTCTGCTCTTAAACGCAACGTTCATTTCATCTTTTTTTGCCTCATGTCTAACAGAAGGGAGATGGAATGATAGATAAAGCTGAGCTGCGGGAAGCTTGTGAGCAGGCCAACCTGCATTTAGATGTGAAGCTTCTGGACCAGCTATTTGACTACTGTGATGTGGATAAAGACGGCCTGATTAACTTTCTAGAATTTGCAAATTTTCTTAACTGGAAAGACAAAATGCCTCTTAAAGAGTATGAAGAGAAGGCCATTATTAAAGGTATTTAATTTTTGAAGGTTTGCTGAATTCTTTTATTTATTTTTTAAGTTTTTTTTTTTTTTTTTTAAAGGGGGGAGTAAAGAGGGAGGCTCAATTTCTTTTTTTTTTTTTTCTTGAGACAAGGTCTTGTCCTGTCACCCTGGGTAGAGTGCAGTGCCATCAGCCTAGCTCACGGCAACCTCAAACTCCTGGGCACAAGTGATCCTCCTGCCTCAGCCTCCCGAGGAGCTGAGACTATAGGCACTCACCACCATGCCCGGCTAATTTTTATGCGTTTAGTAGAGGGGGGGGTCTCACTCTCACTCAGGCTGGTCTCGAATTCCTGAGCCCAAACAATCCTCCCATCTCAGCCTCCTAGAGTGTTAGGAGTACTCGTGAGCCACTGTGCACAGTCTGGGTTTGCTGGATTCTTAAAGAGACTTTTATATTTTAATCTTTATAGGATTCCTCAACTCTTGTAAAGTTTTTTTTTTTTGGAGACAGAGTCTCACTTTGTTGCCCATGCTCCAGTGCCATGGCGTCAGCCTAGCTCACAGCAACCTCAAACTCCTGGGCTCAAGCAATCCTTCTGCCTCAGCCTCCCAAGTAGCTGGGACTACAGGCATGCACCATCATGCCCAGCTAATTATATATATATATATATATATATATATATATTAGTTGTTCAGCTAATTTCTTTCTATTTTTTAGTAGAGATGGGGTCTCACTCTTGCTCAGGCTGGTCTCGGACTCCTGACCTCGAGTGATCCTCCCACCTCGCCTCCCAGAATGCTAGATTACAGGCGTGAGCCACCACACTCAGCCAACTCTTGTAAACTTTAATGTTATATAAAAAAGAAAAAATTTACATACATACATAGTTATTTATTTATTTGTTTATGCATAGAATATCTGTAGAAAGTTAGGAAAGAATCTGATAATATTACTATTTCCAGAGAGAAGCAACTGGGTAGCTGAGAGACAGAGTGGCATTGAGACTTACTTTTTAATCTATGTTTTTGTATCTTTTGAGTTTGGAACCATGCATTATTCATTAAAAAAAAAAATTAAAAGTAAAAGGATTTACAAAGGAGCTGAAAATATGAAAGAGATTTCCTCAGAAAGCTGTTTGAAAACCATTATGTGACTAATTAGCTCCCTTCCCCAGGAATAGTCAATAGTAAACTAGAATTTGACATAAGAAAATTTGATTTTAAAAATTTTGTACAAAAAGGAGTTCACCCTAGCACTCTGGGAGGCCAAGGCAGGCGGATCATTTGAGCTCAGGAGTTCGAGACCAGCCTGAGCAAGAGCGAGACCCTGTCTCTACCAAAAATAGAAAAAATTAGCTGGGTGTGGTGGTGTATACCTGTAGTCCCAGCTACTCGGGAGGGTGAGGCAGGAGGATCGCTTGAACACAGGAGTTTGAGGTTGCTGTGAGCTAGGCTGATGCCACGGCACTCTAGCCTGGGCAACAGACAGAGTGAGACTCTGTCTCAAAAAAAAGGAGTCCCGACACAATGACTAACCTCTGTAATCCCAGCAATTTTGGAGTCCAAGATGAGAGGATCACTTGAAGCCAGGAGTTTGAGACCAGCCTAGGCAACAAAGTGATAGCCCATCTCTACAAAAAATAATCCAGGCATGCACCTGTAGTTCCAGCTACTTGGGAGGCTGAGGCAGGAGGATCAATTGAGCCTGGGAATTCAAGGTTGCAGTGAGCTTTGATCATACCACGGCACTGAAGCCTGGGGGACAGAGCAAGACACTGTCTCAAAAAAAAAAAAATTGTACAGAAAGGAAAAACACCATAATCTTTACTTTTGACTCAAAAAAAAATTTCTTTTTGAGACGCAGTCTTACTCTGTTGCCTGGGCTAGAGTGCCATGGTGTCAGCCTATCTCACAGCAACCTCAAACTCCTGGGCTCAAGAGATCCTCCTGCCTCAGCCTCCCAAGTAGCTGGGACTACAGGCATGTGCCACCATGCCTAGCTAATTTATATGTACATACATACATACATATATATATATATATATATTTTAGTTGTCCAGCTAATTTCTTTCTATTTTTTTAGTAGAGACAGGGTCTCGCTCTTGCTCAGGCTGGTCTCAAACTCCTGAGCTCAAATGGTCCGCTGCCTTAGCCTCCCAGAGTGCTAGGATTACAGGTGTGAGCTACCACGCTTGACTGACTCAAATATTTTTTTGTCTACATATTATCTTCCTGTATTATTTACTATATATATACATATGTGCATATATCTATATTTTAAACATTTATAATAACAGTGAACATATTTTTATTTGGCTTTTTAAAATTTGGCTTTCGAATTTCTAAGGAATGAAGAGATGCTTTTATGGTTCCTGTGAACTATATTTTCAGTTCTCTCATACTGATATATTACAATTTTCTAAACCGTTTCTTCACTCTTTGAAATTTAGGTTGTTCCAGATATTTTTAAAGTAATATGGGTAATGCTGTAATGATTATCACCTCTCAAAAAGCTTTCTGTTTATAATTATATCTCATTTCTTAGCAATGTTGTTATTGTCCCAGAAGTAACTCTGTTTTCATTTTCTTTTCTAAATGATTGCACCAATTTGCAATTTTATCAGCCAATGCTGTGAGGTTTTACTCCAACCTTGCTACCATTGAGTGTTATTTCAAACATTCTTGTAATTTAGTTGGTATATAATGATACCTCATTTGCTTTACTTTTTGTATCTTGATTATTAGAGGATCAACTTTTTAAAACGATAGTTTACATTTTTTATTTCCTCTTGGAATGTCTCACCTCTAAAAAGCAGAGATACTACTGTTTTCACTTTTATTCCTGGGTCATGGGTTTCTAGAAGGTCAGAACCACATTTTATTTTTACTGATAATGTGAGCTTTACCCAGCAGGTCTGGGACAGCTTTTCTATTCAGTCCACTAGGAAAGCATTAGAATCTTCTCTATTTAATGAGCTTTTTATGGAAAACAACTCTACCCCAACCTTCTCAGAAACAAAGACGGGTGACAGAAAGTTTTCCCTCTTGGCACAACTCATGAAGTAGTTGGGGGGCTGGGCGTGGTGGCTCACGCCTGTAATCCTAGCTCTCTGGGAGGCCGAGGCGGGCGGATTGCTTGAGGTCAGGAGTTCGAAACCAGCCTGAGCAAGAGCGAGACCCCATCTCTACTATAAATAGAAAGAAATTAATTGGCCAACTAATATATATAGAAAAAATTAGCTGGGCCTGGTGGCACATGCCTGTAGTCCCGGCTACTCGGGAGGCTGAGGCAGGAGGATCGCTTGAGCCCAGGAGTTTGAGATTGCTGTGAACTAGGCTGACTCCATGGCACTCATTCTAGCCTGGGCAACAAAGCAAGACTCTGTCTCAAAAAAAAAGAAAAAGAAAAAGAAAAAGAAGTAGTTGGGGAAAGCAGGAGCGTATTTTAAAACCAGATAGTTCTTCAAATTGTTCCTTGTTCCTGGATCCTGACTTCCTCACCCCTTTTCAGTGGAGTTCTTGAGGATTTTTTATCTTCTAAGATTTTAGGGTAGAAACTGCAAGTTAGTGGCCAGTAGGTCTAGAAGGGGACCTGGAATGCTTTGCCAGTTTGCCAGGAACTTTCTTTTTGCCAGTTTGCCAGGAACAAAGAGTCTCGCTTCGTTGCCCAGGCTAGAGTGAGTGCCGTGGCATCAACATAGCTCACAGCAACCTCAAACTCCTGGGCTCAAGCAATCCTGCTGCCTCAGTCTCCCGAGTAGCTGGGACTACAGGCATGCGCCACCATGCCCGGCTAATTTTTTCTATATATATTAGTTGGCCAATTAATTTCTTTCTATTTATAGTAGAGACGGAGGTCTTGCTCTTGCTCAGACTGGTTTCGAACTCCTGACTTCGACCTATCCGCTGGCCTCAGCCTCCCAGAGTGCTAGGATTACAGGCGTGAGCCTCCGCTCCCGGCCTGCCAGGAACTTTCTTTTCTTTTTTTTTCCTGTCAGGAACTCTCTTATATCAAATTCTATCCTACTGTTGACTTTGGAGGAAAGGGGGTAAATACTCTTTCAGTTATCTGAGAAATGGTTTTTTAAACTTTGTCCAGATTTCTACTTTGGCGAGGGGTTGGGATTAGAGGATCTGGAAGTCTGGGCTTGAGCACTTTCATGGCAACGATTGGCAGGAGCTGAGAGAGGAAGGGGCTGGGTACTTCAGAGAGGCATGTCTTTTCTGGGGTGGCACAGTTCCCACCCTTCTCTCAAACTGGCCTGCCACCTTCCTTTGTAACCCTGGCTTGGGCTTCCCCAGAACCTCTGGCGATCTTCTGAAGAGCGAAACGCCACAGCACCCTCTAGTGGTATCTGTGGAGTAACCAGATCTTTGGAAAAGCTATCTCAGGAATTTACTCCTAAATTTCAGAACTGACTCAGCAGAGCATATCTACAAAAAAAAGGCAGAGTCTCACAGTTTCATTTACAACCTTAGAGGTTTCTTTTATACATTGGCTTTTAAGGGCTCGTTATATAATCAGTTCTCGAGCTCTCAGTGGGTTCTCATCACTTCTCTGGATGTAGCAATACATGCAGAGATCCCTCATCAGGTATGTGTGGAATTTTCATCGCCAAACTTTTCCTCTCTCTCCTCAGGGAAGCGCTAGAATCAACTCTTTAGTTCAAGTTAAATATGAAAATACGCTCTAATTTAAAAAAAAAAGGAAAGAAAAAAATGGTTTCTGTGTTTGTATTTGGTCTCTCAAATTTGAAGGCTTTATTCTAAAGTGAGTGGAGTGGCGAAAAAGAAACATCAGGCGGTGTTCAGATGTCCTGGTATATATCATGGGTCTGAACTTGCCATTCCATAGTTGGGTGTTGGCATCCTTGGAGGGTTGCACCAGCTCAGTTTCCACTAGCAAGAAGAGACTAAACGGGAAAAATCATCTCGTTGCAGAGTGGCAAGCACCGAGTAGTAATGTCTTCCTGTACTTTTTTTCTTTCCCTTCTTTTTTAAAGGTAGAAAACCTGATTGTACAAACCCTGCTGAGGCTAATGTTGAGGAAACTGAGCCAACTCTCCTGATAAAACCTGAAGATATTGTCTTAAAAGAACCAGGGAGCTCAGAAAAGACTCTGCGGACACTTCTGAGACCAAGTGATAAAGTTTCTGATGAGTATAAGACAAGTTCTTCTGAGATCAATGCAGTTGTGGGAGCCAGTGCCTCTATTTGTGAGTATGCCACATTATTTATTGAGTTTTAAAAGGATCAGCAAACCTAGAAGTGAAGTGTCCTTGGTCTGTCTTTGCATTGTCCCCTGCCTCTCTCCATTAGGTGGTAAGTTTCTCCAAAGCCTTGTACCTTTCATACAATTGTGTATTCTAAGCACCTGGGGTTGGAGGTTACACACAAATGTTGGTTGAACTGAACTATTGCTAATGATGACCCAAGTAAAACGATTCTTTATATGTTAATGAAATGGAAACCATTATAGATCAGAACATTGAATGTTATACATTGTAGTAATTCAGACTTCAACGAATATTAGGAGACTTTTTTTTTTTTTTTTTGAGACAGAGTCTTGCTTTGTTGCCCAGGCTAGGGTGAGTGCCGTGGTGTCAGCCTAGCTCACTGCAACCTCAAACTCCTGGGCTCAAGCGATCCTCCTGCCTCAGCCTCCCGAGTAGCCGGGACTACAGGCATGCGCCACCATGCCCAGCTAATTTTTTCTATATATATTAGTTGGCCAATTAATTTCTTTCTATTTATAGTAGAGACGGGGTCTCGCTCTTGCTCAGGCTGGTTTCGAACTCCTGACCTCGAGCAATCCGCCGCCTCGGCCTCCCAGAGTGCTAGAATTACAGGCGTGAGCCACCGCGCCCGGCCTAGGAGACTTGTAAGCCATGTGATTCCTACCTCCACACATACCTTCCTTCAAATATTTAAAGACCTTTTACAAAACATTATTTCTCTACATCTTCATTCCCCATATATTAGTTTGGTAGGGCTGCTGTAATAAAGTACCACCAACTGGGTGTTGGAACAGCATTTTATTGTCTCATAGTTCTGGAGGCTTGAAGTCTGGGATCAAGTTGTCAGTGGGGTTTGTCCTCCTACAGATTGTGAAGGAGAATCTGCCCATGCTTCTGCCCTAGATTCTGACTATCTGCTGACAGTCTTTGGCACTACCTGGCTTCTGCTGTATCACCCTGATCTTGGCCTTTTAAATTAATTAATTAATTGTTTTTGGAGACGGGGTCTCACTCTGTCATTCAGGGTAAAGCGCAGTGCACTTTAGCTTACTGGACCCTTGAACTCCAGGGCTCAAGGGATGTTCCTGCCTCAGCCTCCTAAGTTGCTAGGACTACAGGCATGCATCATCACACCTGGCTATTTTTTTATTTTCATTTTTATGGAGATGGGGTTACCAGCTATGTTACCCTGGCTGGTGTTGAACTCCTCGCCTCAAATGAGCCTCCTGCCTTGGCCTCCAAAGTGCTGGGATTATAAGCATGAGAGACCATAACCAGCCTGATTTCTGCCTTTATTTTTGCATGGCATGCATGTATGCATGTCTGTGTCCAAATTTCTCCTTTTTTTATAAGACTCTAGCCATATTAGATAGAGGCCCACCATACTCCAGTATACCCTCAATGTAATTAATTACATCTGAAATGGCCTCATTTTCCAAAAAAGGTCACACTCTGAGGTACTGAGGTTTAGGACTTCAACATACGAATTTTGAGAGAATACAATTCAACCCATAACATCCATGTGTCAATATTAGCATGATAAATATTAGTTATTTAGAAAGACTATTTTATGTTGGTCAAGAGCACTTCCTTGGACTAAGGACATGATTAAGGATTTACATATTTTTCTCAACTGGATTTTATAAACATGCTATACAGTGTAGTGGAATGAAATCTTTCTACTCCCTTTAGCTGTGCAATAGAAATATAATTGAAATGACTTGCGCATTTAAGAATTTTCTAGTACATTAAAAAGGTCACATTAAAAAAGAAACAGGGGAAATTACATTTAATAGTATATATCCGGCTGGGCGCGGTGGCTCACGCCTGTAATCCTAGCACTCTGGGAGGCCGAAGCAAGGTCAGGAGTTCAAAACCAGCTTGAGCAAGAGCAAGACCCCGTCTCTACTATAGATAGAAAGAAATTAATTGGCCAACTAATATATATATAGAGAAAAAAAATTAGCCAGGCATGGTAGAGCATGCCCGTAGTCCCAGCCACTCAGGAGCTGAGGCAGGAGGATTGCTTGAGCTCAGGAGTTTGAGGTTGCTGTGAGCTAGGCTGACGCCACAGCACTCACTCTAGCCTGGGCAACAAAGCGAGACTCAAAAAAGAAAAAAAATAGCGTATATCCAAAATATTCTCATTTAAATAACCGATATACAAATTATTAAATATTTCACTTTTTTGGTATTAAAATCTTTGAATTTTACATTTAGATTACATTGCAATTCAGCCTCTCCACATTACAAGTGCTCAGTAGCTGCATGGGGCAGGTGGTTACTGTACTATACAGCTTAGTTTTAGAATGTTTGTTTTCCTCCATCATCCACTTACCTAGGTTACCCCATCTGTGGTGTTCCAACCATTCGATCTGATATTCCTGTCCCCCGAGTTCGTCGCGTCAGTGATAGAACTAACTATGGTGAAGAGGGCAATGCTTATTCATTACTATATCCTACCATCTTTGCCCAGAAAGGAGTGTTCGAAAGAGACTTTTTCAAGACCAGATCAAAAAAAGAGGTACAGCATATTATTTCAAAAAACCTTGTGTAAACATACAACGATGGAAATGTTTATTACGCATCAATGACTGCTATGACTTTTCAAAACTTGAGCTTTTTTTTTATTACAGTGTCTATAGAATCCCCAAATATAGGATTCTTGATTAACAATGTTTAACTTGGTTGTGACATTCTTATACAATTCTTAAAGTAGAATTTACTCTGTGACAGGAAGAATTTCATTCATGTTATATATTCACTATGGCCCATGTATTGACAAATATTCTTCTAAAACATTCAATACTATTCTTAGTTGAGAAATGGAACAAGTATTAATCCCTTCCTTCCTTGTGTAAGTATCCTTATGGTCTTGGGCCTCCAGAACAAAAGAATTAGCATGAAGAGGATCACTCTGCCATGCTTCTTGTCTGCTGCTCTCATATGTCTCAGATTATCTGTGACAAGCATTGATTTATTCTCTCCTTTTGCTACACCATATGTGAGCATATATATATATATATATATATATATATATATATTTTTTTTTTACTAAGAAAGCATGGTTCCCACATCCTAGATGATCCTATTCCTAGGTGGGCTATAGAGTAGGTGTAACCAGCTAGGTCAGAATAGCCACTGGGTGCTGAGGGCCAAGGACCAATAGCTGTGTTCGTTCAGACCAGCCTGTCTATATCTGTGCTAAGCAAAACAGGGTGTAATTCAGGAGCACCTGCTTCCTCAGAAGCTTCATAGACAGAGTTAGAAATAGTAGGAAGAGACCTATGATGCCCTCTGGCACTTCAAATGAAGGGTTGATGGCTTGAAAACTTACTAAATACTAAGTGAATTAATGGCAGATTCATTTCAACAATTTATTTCCATTGAGGCAGGGGAGAAAGGAAGGAGAAACTCAGAGGATGATGCCTGCTTACTGGCCCCAAAGGAGAAACCCAGTACCCTTCCCAGAGGTCAGAGAAGAGATACCCCCAGACTGTGTTTTCTCTTCCTTCAATCACTCTAAAGAGCCTATGAAATAGGACTGCAGGGTTGCAAAACGAAGCAAAAATCTCCTGTTTGTTTCACATGCCTAAAAATTCTTTTAATTAAGAAGTCATCCTTTTTTCTTACTACTCTAGATAAAAAGTAAGAACTCAAATTCCTAGTTGGAGTAATAATGTTAACACTACTGATAGAATGCTGATCTAGTGGAGGAATGCCTCCAGAGGAAGAGGAAAGGAAGCAGGGAAGAAGGTCTGGGATGTTCAAGACTAAATTAGGCCACTTCCTGAGTTTACTCTGCAGGGGCTTTAAAAAAATTTTTTTGTTTATTTATTTCAGGAATATTACAGGGATACACGTTTTGGTTACATAATTTGCTTTTGTACAGTTTGAGTCAGAGTTATAGGTGTGCCCTTCACACAGATAGTGTGCCTTGTACCTGTTAGGTGTGAATTTACGCATACCCTCCTTCCCTCTCCCTCTTGCTTGATTTCCATTGAGTTTTGAGTTTTGCTTCTATATATGCACATGAGTGTTGACCAATTAGTTCTAATTTAGTATGGAGTACATGTCGTGTTTGTTTTTACAGTCTTGTGTAATTAATTTAGAAGAATGGTCTCCAGTTCCATCCAGGTTGTTACAAAAGATACTAGATCACCTTTTCTTGTGGCTGAGTAGTACTCTATGGTATACATACACCACGTTTTATTAGTCTACTCATATATTGGAGGGCACTTGGGTTGTTTACACATCTTTGCAATTGTGAATTTTGCTGCTGTAAACATTTGAGTGCAAGTGTCTTTTTGATAAAATGTCTTTTTTCCCTTTGGGTAAATACGTAGTGGTGGGATTGCTGGACCAAATGGTAGGTTTACTTTTAGTTCTTGGAGGTATTTCCATACTGCTTTTCATAGAGGTTGTACTAGTTTGCAGTACCACCAACAGTGTGTAAGAGTTCCCTTTTCTCTGCATTCTGTTGTTTTGGGACTTTTAGATAAGAGCCATTCTCACTGAAGTTAGGTGATATCTCATTGTGGTTTTGATTTGCATTTCCCTGATGATTGAGCATTTTCTTCATGTGTTTCTTGGCCACTATTGTATCTTGAAAAGTTTCTGTTCATGTCTTTTGCCCACTTTTTAATGGAGTTGCTTGATTTTTTTCTTGCTAATTTGCTTGAGTACTTTGTAGATTCTTGTTATAAGCCCTTTATTGGATGTATAGCATGCATATATTTTCTTCCATTCCGTAGGCTATTTGCTCTACTGATTGTGCCCTTGGCTGTGCAGAAGCATTTTAATTGATTAGGTCCCATTTATTTAATTTTGTTCTTGCTGTGATTGCTTTTGGGGTCTTCTTCATAAATTCTTTGGCTAGACCAATATTTAGAAGAGTTTTTCCAACATTTTCTTCCAGAATTCTTATAGTTTCATGCTTTAGGTTTAGGTCTATTATTCAGGGTAAATTAATTTTTTGTGAGTAATGAGAGATATGGATCCTGTTTCAGCCTTCTACATGTGGCTATCCAATTTTCCTAGCACCATTTGTCGAATAGGGATTCTTTTCTCCAGTGTATGCTTTTGTCTGCTTTTCAACAATCAGATGGCAATATGAGGATGGTTTCATATATGGGTTCTCTCTTCTAATCCATAGATCTGTGTCTGTTTTTTTGTGCCAGTGCGATACTGTTTTGGTTACTATAGCCTTATAGTATAGCTTGAAGTCTGGTAAAGAAATGCCTCCTGATTTGTTCTTATTGTGTAAGGTTGCACTGGCTATGCTACAGGGGCTTTCTTTACCCACTATTGGGGTATTGAGGTGTTTTTGCCTTATAGCTGCAGTTGCTAGCAACTCTGCTCTTCTGCGTTTCAGAATTTGATTTGTATTTGAACAGTATTTGATTTGTATTTGAACAGTATTTGATTATACTGCCAATTTCCCACAAGGGCACATCATTTCTAAGATATATTTTAATTTTTGTTGAGATTCTGTTTAATAAATGCATTCTGCAACTATTCTATTTCTTTGACTTTGCTATTCACTATCTAACCATTCATGTCCCTCTTTTTTTCCCTGTATGCTTCATAGAAAAGGCTGCTACTTTTAAATTCAGTTTCTTTTTAAAATTTTATTTTCACATCTTTTATTCCCTCTACTCATTCTATCTTTTTTTTTTTTTTTTTTTTTTTGAGACAGAGTCTCACTTTATTGCCCAGGCTAGAATGAGTGCCGTGGCATCAGCCTAGCTCACAGCAACCTCAAACTCCTGGGCTCGAGCAATCCTGCTGCCTCAGCCTCCCAAGTAGCTGGGACTACAGGCATGTGCCACCATGCCCGGCTAATTTTTTCTATATATATTAGTTGGCCAATTAATTTCTTTCTATTTATAGTAGAGATGGGGTCTCGCTCTTGCTCAGGCTGGTCTCAAACTCCTGAGCTCAAATGATCCGCCCACCTTGGCCTCCCAGAGAGCTAAGATTACAGGCTTGAGCCACCGCACCCGGCCTTCTCATTCTATCTTTTCTTCACATTACTAGTGCTTACTTCCTTTGTTATGTATTTTTTCTGAGACATAAGAAGCATGTTTCCCTTCCCCTTCATCTATTTTAATAATTATCACTGCAGAGAGATTATTAGTAGTCAAAGTTTCTTGGTTTTCAGTGTGCTCAGCTTTAGTGTACTCCCTCAATAGATATGATATCTCTCCAGCATTTGCACATCCATGACCATAGTTAAAGTTTACAGCAGGCCCATTAGATAAATTTTATAAATGTTCCTATTTTAAAGAAGAGAAAATTAATATTCAAGCGGCTTATGTGGCACACACAAGATCATAATGACAATAAATGACCAAGATGGAACTCAAATCTAACAAATCTTCTATCTTTAATTTTTTACTCTTTTTACTTGAATGTTGCTGCTAGTTTTTAAAATGATCAGATAGAATTGAAAGCAATTTTATATATTGGTTAGTACAGTTAAATATTCTCATATGAGGGTATTCACGATTTCCTGAGCTGAAAGTACTAAAATTTTAATATTTTCCCATTATATTAATACATACACAAGCACACACATACACACATATTTTGGGGGATAAATATACATAGACTTAGATGTTGTAAAAATATTTTTAAATATAAATTTTAAAACATATAAATCTTGGTCTGACTTAAAATGCTTTTTTCTAGATTGCAGAGATATTATGTAACATTGGTGTCAAGCTTTCTGATGAAGAGTTTGAACATGTATGGAATCTTGCATCAAAAAAACATCACAGAGGAGAAGTTTGTGTTGAGAGCATCAGAAATGTTCTAGATGAGCTACAGCATGCAGACCGGATCAAGTGTGAAACACCTATGTGATATTTTTGGAAGTTCATTCATTTAAGCAAAAGAATTATTAAAACTGTGTTTATATAAAATATTCAATCCAGTCTGGTTTGGATATTATTTAAGATTGAATTCAGCAATCACGGTGGTAGGACTCATATCTGTATGTATTGGTAATAAATTAGATTTGAGATTTTAAAATTTATTTTATTGTTTTCCGTAAAGCACTCAAAGACTTGAGAAGTGCTTGAAGAGTTAAACTTCAGTCTCACTAAAGGCATAGTTCAGAATGATATTAGAAGATTGGCAGGTCTAAGAAGAATTCCATGCATTTTAGTTGGTTGTCTGAAATTCTTTATTTTATTTTTGAGATGTTGCCCAGGCTGGTCTCGAACTACTGGCCTCTAGTGATCTTCTTGCCTTAGCCTCCCAAAGTGCTAGGATTACAGATGTGAGCCAGTACACCCAGCCATGAAATTCAAAGTCTGGTTTGTGATGCTAAGTTCATAAAACTTTGTCTTCAACATTTTGTTATTTACTTTCTTTGTTGGTTAAGCCAATTTGAACTGCAATTTCTATCACAGGTGATTAAAAATGTAGCAATACCCAAGTATTAAAAGGATTCATATTTAGATAGTGGGCTGAAAGTTGGATCAGAAAAAATGGATCCTGACTTATTTCTTCCTTTTTCATTAAAATGTTACTTATCTTTTTTTTTCTATATCCCAAGTCATCACAAACACACACACACAAAATTACTTATCTTTTCAAAATTAATTATATAGGCCAGATGAGGTGGCTTATGCTTATAATCCCAGTACTTGGGAAGCCAAGGCAGGAGAATCATTTGAGCCCAGGAGTTTGAGACCAGCTGGGCAACATATTAAGATCCTCTCTCTAAAAAATAAATAAATAAATGAATAGGAAAAATTAGCTGAATGTGGTGGCATGTCCTGTAGTCCTAGCTACTTGGGAGGCTGAGGCAGAAGGATTGCTTGAGCCCAGGAGTTCAAGGCTGCAGTGCTCTATGACTGTGTGACTACACTCTAGCCTGGGCGAGGGAACAAGACTCTATCTCTAAAAAAGAAAAAAAAATAATTATATAAAAGAACAAATGAGGAATACAGCTAGTGGAGCTCTTTCCATATAATCAAAACAACAACAATAACATAAGGATAGGGGAATAAGCACTCACTTTCAAATGTTCTCCAAATCAGTGTTCTCTTAACGCTCTTGGCTTAAGTAATTAGCCTGTGGTCAAGCAGGCATATGGCCATTGCCCTTGAGGGAGATGAGCCATCTTTTATTTTATTTTTTATTTTATTTTACTTTTTTGAGACAGGGTCTCACTTTGTTGCTCAGGCTAGAGTGAGTGCCGTGGCGTCAGCCTAGCTCACAGCAACCTCAAACTCCTGGGCTCAAGCGATCCTCCTGCCTCAATCTCCCAAGTAGCTGGGACTACAGGCATGCACCACCATGCCTGGCTAATTTTTTCTATATATATATTAGTTGGTCAATTAATTTCTTTCTATTTATAGTAGAGATGGGGTCTCGCTCTTGCTCAGGCTGGTTTCGAACTCCTGACCTCGAGCAATCCACCTGCCTCGGCCTCCCAGAGTGCTAGGATTATAGGCGTGAGCCACCACGCCCGGCCTGAGCCATCTTTTAGAATGGTTCTGACCCATTTTTTAAAATCTACTCCCCCAGTACCAACTTAGGCTCCTTTGTGTATCCTCTTTATATTAATTGGTGGGCTGTTTAGATTTTGTCCCTGGTAGGCTATAAAATGGGTCAGAATTATACATTTTTAACTTCAAAGTAACTCTATTTACAAATTGGAAAGTTAAGTTTTTATTCTTTCATTCCCGCTTACACTCAATCATGTTGTCTAACATAGTGTACAGGGAATTCTATTAATATGATGAGAATAAATAATAGCATTAAGATACTTCAGTATTCTACTGTAGCTGGTCTATAAAAATAAAATGAAAAGAAAAGCAAAAATTAAAATAATATATTTAAAAAAAGATACTCCAGTAATAAAATGCCAATGTACACAGGCTCTAAATTTGAATAAACTTTCTAGTATCAAATTTACAGGGAGAAATTAATGTCCAGATGTTAAATGTCTTTGCCAGTTAAAATCTGAAGATAAAATTCAAAGAAATTCAAGACAGAAATCAAATTCTAATGCTTAGTGACTTAAAACATACAAAGAAGTTCTCTCTTCCTTTTCTGTTTTTGCATGGTTTCCGTCAAGGAATTCTGAGGTGTGATTTCTTTAGCCCCTGCATCCTAGGAAGACCACTGTTCCATCCTGGCTCTCAAAGTCATATTCCCTTAACTCTAAGCCTCTGATGAACCTCAATTTTAGAAGGTCAAAGATGTAACAAGACACACAAGATTTCACAACACCCACCAAATTTAGGAAATAAGCCAATCCTCAGCTCTGAGAACAGTAATTCCAGTGGAAATTGTTTCTGGAACCCAGTATGTATATGTCACCAAAGCAATAGAAGAGACCCCATGGTATCTGAGTGAAGCAAGGATGTGGAGAAAATCTTGATTTGAACCTCACCAGTCAGCTGGTCAGTATGTGTGAGTTAGCTAGAATTCATGATCTATGGACTTTAATCTGGGAGAAATGAGATTATTATTGGCACTATGCATTTACTATATCTGGACTAAAAATCCACTTTATGTATACTGTCTACTCTTTTTTTATTTTTTATTTTGAGACAGAGTGTCGCTCTGTCACCTGGGCTAGAGTGCAGTGGCATCATCATAGCTCATTGCAACCTCACACTCCTGGGCTCATGATCCTCCTGCCTTAGCCTCCTGAGTAGCTAGCTGGGACTAGAGGTGCACACTGCTACTACACCCAGATAATTGTTATATTTTTAGTAGAGATGGGTCTCTCTCTTGCTCAAGATGGTCTTGAATTCCTGACCACAAGCAATCCTCCCACTTTGGCCTCCCAGAATGCTAGGATTACAGGCGTGAGCCACCATGCCTGGCCTGTCTCCTCTTTTTGGAGAGTGGCATTTGAGATGTTATTTCCTTCTTGCAATGTTTAGAAATTTGCGACAGCAGCCCAGTCATTTTTTATTATGAAGTGTCTGTCTTTCTTACCCAGCATATTCAACACCTCTTAACTTCCATTTCCCTTTAAGTCTCTGGGGACTGACTGGAGTGCAGGTGCTACCTAGCAGCCTATTGTCAATGTTCTCTTATACCCTTCAATCATGTGCCCAGGGGCTGTTTCCATTGCTTCTTGCTTTGGAATTGCTTAGGATTTAGAAACCTACCTCCTGGGAAGTTTCCTTTCTCCTGTGAATTAAACCAGCTAGAATTAAAATGAGGTACCAGATGGGGATGATCCTTGAGCCACATGAATCCAAGTTAAGCTGATTGATGTTTTGCTCCCTGCCCTGAATGCAAGATGGCTTTGGGACAATGGACCTAATGGTGCCTATCTAGGCAAACCCTGTTTAAAAGTTTGAACCTCACTACTGTGTAGCATAAGGGTATCTGAATTGATTTACCATTTGAAAGTTTAACTTCCTAATGTCTAGAAGTTTATGTACATGGAAAGACTCTCTTGTCTAGAATCAGATTTTTGCATCAGCTGCTTCTTACCTGTTCTTGGCTACCTGCTATTAGCTGGGGTCACTTCCACCCACAGAGTACACCGAGTGTTCCAACTGGAATTTACAGTTAAGTTGCAGCAGGCAGCACCTGGAGGCCCCTTCTGCTTGTTATAGGCCTGCTGGCTGGTGTTGGCTGCCAGACGTCTGGCTGAGAACTTCACCAAGGCCCTCTTGGGATTTTATAAAGGTTGTCTTTCCTAATGCCTGAGCAATTGGAAACTTCCCAGTTTATCTTTAGTTAAGGCCAGCATCTCTTCTGTTTACTTGATGTCATTTGCATACACAGTCCAGTCACTGAAGAAACAGCCTTTAACTTGGGAACCCAGCTAGTGTGAGCTGCAGTCATCCCTGACCAGGGTGCAGCAAAAAGCCAGTGGTCTGACTGTGAAACCAGCCGCATCACACCACACAGACTTACTGAAATAAAACAGTTGTATAGCTGAACATGGTGCTCGGGTTGCTGTAAAGTAAAATGATGCCAGGAATTATCTTTTCATGTAGAATATCAATATCCTGTGCTTTACATTTCTTACCTTTGGCTGTATTGATAAAGAACTGTAATTTCAATCAAGTTTCATGCTTCAATGATATCTAAATTACCATGTAGTTTTTCCCATTTGTGACGATACCTCTTTCCCAAATTGTGTTGCCTCAGATATCGCTGCTTTCTTGGTTTCCATTTGCAAGAATCATAGTTCCTAGCATGACACAGTCTTCCAGCCCTTGTACTTTACTTAGTTTAACTGCAAAGTGTTATAATGCTTAGTAGTTTTGGTTCACCAATCAGACCCCTCCTGAGGAGCAAACTGGGGGCATTAGATATGAATAATAAATCTGTCATTCACTGGATTTATGACCTTGGAAAAGCATCTAACCTCACAAAGCTGTGGCCTTTTTATTTACAAACTGGAGATGACAATGGCTGCCTTATCAACTTCTAGGTTTATTTTGATGGTTATGGATATAATGGATATATAAGCACCTACCACAGTTTTAGCTCAATAAATATTACTCCAAAGGCCTAGTTCAAGTCTTAGCTCACTTCATCCACTTGTAAGTATATGCCACTGTGTTCTTCATCTATTATTACCGTCATTATATTGAACACCTTTTGGTTTTTCCTTCGTCCCCATGATTTTTATTTTCCTTAGCTGGCTGTCCCTTGTTGACTTTGGTAGATGCGACAGTTCCCATTGGCTTACTGCTATCATGGCATTTCTATCACTTGCTCTAGGCTTTACACACAGCTCCATATTCTATTTTTTCTTTTTAAACATACACACTATCTGCTGGGATTTTTATTGTGATTGCATTGAATCTAAAGATCAATTGGGGGAGTTGACATATTTTATAATGTTTTGACTTCGAAACAATAAATATGGTACATTCACACATTTATTTAGCTTTTTTGTATCTTAGCAATGCTTTTTAGTTTTTGTGTTGAGATATTATACATCTTGCATTAGCTCACATCCTTTTCCCTGGAAATCCTTCCATGCTCCCTACCCCACCTTCTACATATCTAAATTCTACATGTTCTTTAAGGAGTATTTCAAAATCTAATTTTGTAACATTTTCCAGAATTATTCTCTAGCTAAAAAAATAACGTGCCTTTCCTGTTAACTTGCTTAGTTCTCACTGCACCTTTGTAAGACAATGATTACTTTGTATTTCATCTGATAATTAGTGATATACTTGCCTCTTCTATTTAATTTGTAGTATAATTTTTCTGAGGAAATAATCCAAATTTGATAAATCTCTGGATTCATATTACCTGGCATATAGTAGTTTCTTAATAAGTCTTTGGGGGAACTAATGAAAAAAAAATATACCAGCTAAGCAGTGACAATGATAGAGTATTGGAAGAATCAAAGAGTATTGGAAGAATAAAGATTGGACCGTCTATGTCAGGTCCTGACTAAGCCATCTATCACTTGTGTAAAACTTAGATGAAAAAGTTAAATACTCCATTTTTTTCATTTGTACATTGGGAATCTAGGGTTAAGTTCTGCACTCAAATTTTTAGGGTCATTCATTCAACAGATATTTATGGAGCACTTAGCCAAGAGAAGATGTTTTAAGAAGGAGGGACAAATCAGCTGTCAATGCTATTTGGAGATGAAGATGAAACCTGAGAATTGACCATGACGTCGGACAATCTGGTTGTCACTGGCAGTTTTGACAAGCGCTCTTCTGATGGCAGTGGTGGGTTGCGTTTTCATGAAAATTGGTCCATAAAGGATTAGGAGGTAAGTAGTGAAGTGACTATGGAAAACTCTTTAATAGAGTTTGTTATTAATACAAAGAGGGACAGAAATGAAGCTTTTAAAAACATGAGAGCTAGTACAGCACATTTGGTGTTGATGGGAATTGTACAGTTGAGGAGAATAAAGTTGTGATACAGGAGTATGAAGAAATAATTGCAGGTGCAAAGTTCTTGAGTTGAGAAAGGAATTAGGATGTAGTGTCAAAGTGGAAAGGTTTCCCTGGGATGCCCATCCATTGGATAGGAGGACAACAGGAAGGCAAGTTGTGGATGTGGAAAGGGGCATCAGCTGAGAGCGAGGAGTGGGGAGCGTGTGTTGAGGGCTGGAGGAAAGATGAGAAAGGAGAAATGACACACTGGGAATGGTGGCTCATGCCTGTAATCCTAGCACTCTGGGAGGCCGAGGCGGGAGGATCGTCTGAGCTAAGGAGTTCGAGACCAGTGTGAGCAAGAGCAAGTCCCTGTCTCTACTAAAAATAGAAAGAAATTAATTGGCCGACTAAAAATATATAGAAAAAATTAGCCGGGCATGGTGGTGCATGCCTGTAGTCCCAGCTACTTGGGAGGCTGAGATAGAGGGATTGCTTGAGTCCAGGAGTTTGAGGTTGCTGTGAGCTAGGCTGATGCCATGGCACTCTAGCCTGGGCAACAGAGTGAGACTCTGTCTCAAAAAAAAAAAAAAAAAAAAAAAAAGGAGAAAGGAGAAATGATTTCAAGAGTAGGGCAATGAGTCACCTGGAAAACATAGTAGGATTTCCAGCTCTCTTGAATTTTGTGATTATAAACTTAAAATGAGACTGATCACTTTGTGTTTTTCTTCAGTCAGTTTTCTTCATATATAACTGATAGACTTTGGATCTGGAATAAATGGGGATTTGGATTTGGCTTGGGGAGGAATTTCACCTGCTGAATAAGATGGTGGGAGGGAGGGACAAAGAACTGAGTTTATTCAGGGATATAATTCTAGTGATGTGCAATGGAAGCCAAGATGTGTAAGGAGAAAGTTCAGAAATGAGATGGTACTGAAAAAATGGCAGGGCCAGTGGGTTGGGGTAACGACATGGGTCAAAATATTGTGGAGAATGAACTAGAAAAAATAGGAGTTGGTGACCGGAGAGTAGAATACTAGCAAGTGAGATTCTAGAAGTGGGAGAGTTGTTGGTAATCACAAAGTTTAGGATGTGACAAGAGGCCTCAATGGCTGAAGTAGGTGAAAAACAGAATCATTGTAGGACAAGAGTTCAAGAAGTCTGGTGTTAAATAGATGAATCACCTACATGGACACTGAGATCACCAAAAAGATGACAAAGAACATATCAGAAAAAGGGAGTGGCCCAGGTTATATATGCCTTTGAAATAATGATGAAAGGTACACAGGCTATCATTTTAGAAAAATGTTTATACACATATACTTTTTTTTTCTTTTTTTTTTTTGAAACAGAGTCTCACTCTGTTGCCAAGGCTAGAGTGCCATGGTGTCAGCCTAGCTCACAGCAACCTCAAACTCCTGGGCTCAAGCAATCCTCCTTCTTCAGCCTCCGGAGTAGCTGGGACTACAGGCATGCGCCACCATGCCCCGCTAATTTTTTCCATGTATTTTTAGTTGGCCAATTAATTTCTTTCTATTTTTAGAAGAGACGGGGTCTCACTCTTGCTCAGGCTGGTCTCAAACTCCTGACCTCAAGCAATCCTCCTGCCTCGGCCTCCCAGAGTGCTAGGATTATAGGCGTGTGCCACCGCGCCCAGCCCCACACATATTCTTTTGACCATGTAATAGTATCTGCTCCCCCACGGATAGATCTCTAGACCAGGTGAACATTAAAGTAACTTCTAACTCCAAAATTTAAAATTTATTCTCGGATAGGTTTACAATCTTCCTCTATCTCTCATCCATCCATCCATCCATCCATCCATCCATCCATCCATCCACGTGACTGATCATTGTTTATCTGTGCTTTGGTTAAATATCCTTTTAGGGAGAATCCTGTTTGAACGGAGCGGCAAAGAAACGTGTTTCCCCATTTTCAACGGTAGGGGGCACCCTAGCATTTCCAAACTTAGCGACGAGCCTTAGCCCACTGTGCAGAATAGCTTGGGCAAAAAGAGAATGTTAAGCTGGAGAAAGGAGACTGTCGAACGCCTTAATTTGCAAAATCCAGGATGATTCATGAAGTTTCTTCTTTTATTATTTAGTGGCAGTGATTAGGCTGAAAAGGAACATTTTAAATAGTAATAGCAAGCTAGAGGGGAGATTTGTTTGCATCAGTAAAGTGTCATCTCTTAAAGAAGTAAAGCAGTGTGAAATATTCAGGTGAGATATCAATAAATATCCGAATATGTCATAGTGTTCTCACCTAAATCATGTTTCTATAGTGTTCAGGACAGTCTTGTTAATAGTGAAATATACTGAACCCATAAAAACTTTAAAAAGGCACTGTTTCCTAGCTCAGGCAAATAAACTTAATAATTTTGTTCACAACATAGCTAACAAACCGAGGAAATTGTTGAAAATATTAATATTATGCTGGCAATAAAGGGTAATTTTATTTTATGTAATAACCACTTATAAAAACTCATCGTGGCTCGACGTGAAGAGCTGGGCTAGCTGGAGGTTAACACCCCAATCATAAACCAACAATGAGGATAGACTTGAAGGGCATTTCTTCTATTATAAAACATTTACGGTAATAACCTTGTAAAAAATAATGGGATGTATTTAAAGCTCATTTATTTCCCAGCTAAGTGGCAATTTCCCATCACTCAAAATGTTAATACATCCTCCTGAAACCCTAGGGATAATCCAATTCATGTGTATTCATTAAAAAAACCTGGTTAAAATAAGCAGGTGATTCTGTTTTAATAATATCTGTCCTGCTAGCAATAAGACAGTCTCAGTTGCAAATAAATATTATCAACAAACAGATTTTCTTTAAAGCACACAGGGTCTCATATCATTCCCAAATTAGCCAATTAGCACAATACTATTGGAAGAGCTAATTAAAAAGTGCGTTTAGACTAAGAAATGTTTCCTGAGAGTAATCTGGCGCTTATAGCTCTTATTCCACCTGTAATTACTCTGCCTGATTTTTCACTCTGTAGATAGACGTGAACATACCTTCCTTCACCTGGACAGAGGAAGAGACTTTTCATTCTCTTGGAAAGAACTCATGTATATCCATACCTTGCACTGATCAATTTACATTGATCTTTTTAAAAAACTACTCCCCATACCTAGACTCTTAATCATTAGAGGGTAGTTAACTAGTAATTTAGATTAAGATTAAGAATGCTGGCCGGGCGCGGTGGCTCACGCCTGTAATCCTAGCTCTCTGGGAGGCTGAGGCTGGTGGTTTGCTTGAGGTCAGGAGTTCGAAACCAGCCTGAGCAAGAGCAAGACCCCCGTCTCTACTATAAATAGAAAGAAATTAATTGGCCAACTAATATATATAGAAAAAATTAGCCGGGCATGGTGGCGCATGCCTGTAGTCCCAGCTACTTGAGAGGCTGAGGCAGAAGGATTGCTTGAGCCCAGGAGTTTGAGGTTGCTGTGAGCTAGGCTGATGCCACAGCACTCACTCTAGCCTGGGCAACAAAGCGAGACTCTCTCAAAAACAAACAAACAAAAGAATACTGTCTTTGTCCAGAGATTCAGCCTATAGTTTGTCTTGTAAGAAATAGTTTTATGATTAGAATCTTTGGTTAGGGGCAGATTCATCAACTCTATTGCAGTAAATATGTCTATCTGAATTCTAGAGATTTATAGACAGAAAAATTTTGCTGGGAGAAGGTGGGAGTTGGGGAGGATGAAAGATGAACAGACATTTTATATTTGATATCTTCTAAGTTAGCATCTTTTAAATTTTAGTGTGCATGTAAATCACTTGTAGATCTTGTTAAAATGCAGATACTGATTTAGTAGATCTAGGGTGGGGCCTGCTATTTTGAATTTCCTTTTTTTATTATTATGTTTTTCCACCTAATTTGTCCTTTGAGGTTATGAATTTCTAAAGCTTCCAGGTTATATGATTCTGCTGATTAGGGATCTCACTTGAAGGCTTTAAGCTTCTGAGACTATGCTTTATGTAGATGAGCTCACAATAATTCATGCTCCTAATTTACATAGATCTTTTACTATTTACACCCTTGCTGTTTGCACGTGCATTCTCTCTCTCTTATGGTAGTATTCACTTTCTTTTAATAAATTTAGAACAGTTTTAGGTTTATAGAAAAATTGTAAAGATAGTCCCTCACACCCAGTTTCCCCTGTTATTAACTTTTTTATATTAGTAAGGTGCATTGGTTGCAATTAATGAATGAATATTGATATATTATTGTTAATTAAAGTCCATACTTTATTCAAATTTTCTTCATTTTTACCTGATGTCATTTATTTGTCCCAGGATTCCATCTGGAATACCACATTACATTTAGTTGTCATGTCTCCTTAGTTTCCTCTGGGCTATGACAGTTTCTCACAACTTATTAGGCAACTAAAGGTAACTGATATAGCCAAGGATCAAAACACTCAAAGTAGATCTAAAACAGATTCCCAAGAAAGAGTTTCAATGATGTTCATTTATTCATTCATTCATTCATCCAATTAATGAAATACTTAATGAATGTCTATTATGTGCTGGTCAATAAAAAATTGTAAATGGCCCAGGAAAAAAAGCCACAAATGGCAAGAAAATGTGTACAATCCCTATTTGAGACTTTAATTTATAATTGGCTGTTTATTTCTTTCAGAAGGTTTAAAATGGTCTCAACTATGAAGGAAATGACTTCTGACTAATCAATACTGGCAATCAAATTTTCCAGCATTTAAATAGAACTAGAAGCTGTGTTTTAGGGCTACATCTTTCTAGGGTATATCACAATTACCTACAGTTAGGAACAGATAAATTATTTCAAGATTTAAATGAAATATATTTTCATTGCAAGGAGAAACCAGTCATCATTTTCTGCTTTGAAATCCAGCCCTGCACTGGAGGCACCTGATTACCTGCGTTCAAATTTTACATTCAACATGACCTTGGGGCCAATTATCAATGATCTCACACTATGGTTTCCCCATTTGTTAAGAAGGATAATAGTAACATATGCAGTAAACTCTAAACAAATATTAACTATTATTATTATCCTAGATGATTTCTGGATTAGCAAATCTGCTTTAGGAAATCCATTTGTTACTTGACAGAAAATAATGCCCATTCTTTACTTCCTAAGAGGCAATGAACATTGAGTCAGGTCCTTCTTAACTAACTTAATTAACTAACAGTATTAACTAACTTTATCCTTTCGTTTTATTCCATGATTTTGAAAATTAAAAATTTGAGAAAATCTAATATGTATTAAATGATTTTTATACACATAAGTCTTACTTTATTATTACGTGGTATCTGAAGAAGTTGGTGAAACATCTGAATATGCTTAGTTGTATCATAAAACAGAGAAACAGGGAGAAAGAAGCTGGGTTTTCCTTTCCTTTTTGGAAGAATACACACGTGGAAATATACAAAAGAGAAAAATCTGCTTTCAGAAGACTCAGGTTTGAGGAGTAGCAAAAAGCAAGTTCTAGCCAAGCTGGGAAACTTGGGAACTTCTAGTCTACAGCAAATAGAAAGCAAGAATGTGGAAATTACAGCCCCAGCCTGGGTTTTGATTTTGCCATAGCTTTGCTAAGCTTTTACCCCTTGATCTGATGAATTCATAGCCACGCGTTTGGGCATCTGAGGAAGCTAGCTATGGTATATATTATTTAGAAAGCTCTGGGGCAACTTGTGCATTCTAATTATATCTCTAACTCTGTAGAGAAACAGTGATGATTCTAATAACAGAACAAATAGCATAAGGTACCTCAAAGGAAGTCCTGAGCTGGAAAAATATTGAGAAGCCTTTATGATCACATTCCTCTTCAACTATGGAATATTAAAAATTGGCACAGGTCGGATGTCTGTAGTAGGACCTAGTAGCTCCAAATTTGGGACTTCTACTTTGACATATAGATGATTGATGAAGGCGCGCGCACACACACACACACACACACACACCATTGCACTGACGACTTAATTCTCTCCATACATCTCTTTTCAATTCCATTCGTAGTAGCACTAACAAAAGCCCAGCTCTCAGTTGAGAGTACAGCCAAGGGGACTGCCTGACAGGGTTCTTCTGTGAGGTACCCTATGGACATTCCTATAGCAATTTGTGAAGCTCTGTCCTTAGGAGAATTAGTGGGCTTTATTGCCTTGTGGGTGAGATTTGCTGAACCTGTGGACATGCGTCACCCTCCTTCTCTGGAGATGCAGTACCAAAGGCATTGTGAGATATGGGCCATTTTCAGTTGTCGGTTGTTACCAAGTGGGCTGTGGATTGCAAGAGGAGGTGGTATAGATACCACATATAACCTAACCTCTGCAAACTTAAAACCATAAAAGTCAGATTAGATTTCAGGGGAAGGACCATTTCTCCTTCCCTCCCTTCCCTCCCTCCCCTCCCTTATTTTCCACACATTTACTCTGCCCCTTCTCTGTTTCTGGCACTGCGCTCAGGGCTGGAGACATAGCGGTAAGATGCTCTAGTGGGGAAGTTGCATGCTAAAACAAGTAATTCCAGTAAAGTGTGATTTCCACTACGACGGGAGGTAAAGGGGAGCTTCTCCTTCATCTGACTAGAGCATTTGTGATCTCCACTGTGATGATATTTTCCATATCGCCTTGGAAACTTTAGTCTTTCTCTCTGGATTATGCTTTCCTAGAGGGTCTCATTTACTTCTGTGTCCCCAGCAGATAGCCCAATGCCTGTCACACAGGAATAATACCTTTTTATTTCTACTAAGAATTTATTGAATGAATAAATGCTCCATAAATATTTTTGAACAGATATCCTATTCATCTCTTTATATTATAATACCGAGCATATGGCTAGTATACAATAAATGTTAGTCTGCAAAATGAATGCATAGCCTCCCTTTCTCAGGTTTCTTCATTCGTAAGGTGAATGCAATAGTGCTTGTCCTGCCTCCTACGCAGATTGGCTGCCAGCTTCCAAAGGCGTAATGTAGATGAAGTGCTTTGTAGAGCGCTCTGCACACCTGACGAGTCAGCACCTGCTTGGAACAGAGAGAAGGACCTTTAGTACAAACAAGGGACCTGGCATTGCTTTTCTTTGTGAAGCTCCTGGAAGGTGGAGTGCTTTTGAGCTAAATACTTAGTAACCTCCTTGCTAATTTTTATACTGTTATAAATCCTTTCTCAGCTTTCTTCTTCCCCAAATTTCAAAATAAACACTGTCATTCTTTTGTTCTTTTTTCCTCAACTTTTTTTTTTTTTGAGACAGAGTCTCACTTTGTTGTCCAGGCTAGAGTGAGTGCAGTGGCATCAGCCTAGCTCACAGCAACCTCAAACTCCTGGGCTCAAGCAATCCTCCTGCCTCAGCCTCCCGAGTAGCTGGGACTACAGGCATGCGCCACGATGCCCGGCTAATTTCTTTTCTACATATGTTAGTTGGCCAACTAATTTTTTTCTATTTATAGTAGAGACGAGGTCTCGCTCTTGCTCAGGGTGGTTTCAAACTCCTGACCTAGAGCAATCCACTCGCCTCCGCCTCCCAGAGAGTTAGGATTACAGGCCTGAGCCACCGCGCCCAGCCTTTCCTCAACTTCTAATTTTGAAAAATATCAAACCTATAGAAAAATTGAGAAAACATTATAATAAACTTACACCTTTTAATCTAGATCACCAGATCATCAGTTAACTTTTTGCCATATTTGTATGCTCTCTCCTTTCTTTCTGCCTGTCTTCCTGCTTGTCTGAATGTCTGTCAGTCTGTCTCTCTCTATATATATGTCTATGTATATGTGCAAGTAAGTTTCACATAGCATAACACTTCACCCCTAAATACTTCAGCATCACATTGCTATGTAACCACAACACAATTATCACATACAAGAAAAGTAATTTGGATATTATTCACTAATATAAAGTTCATATTCAAATTTCTCCAATAATAGCAATACAGAATTTATGGCTATTTTTATATTTAAATCAAGGACTGAAGTTCATTTAGTTGTTGTGTTCCTTAATCTTGCCCCCATCTTTTTTTTTTTTTTTTTTTTTTTTAACATTTTCAGAGTCCAGGCCAGTGTCCCTGAATTTGGATTCATCTGTTTGTTTCTTCAGGATTATATTCATGTTAAATATTTTGGCAAGAGTAATTCATACATCCTTTAAATTTTATAAACTTTTTTTTGTTTTGTTTTTTTGAGACAGAGTCTCACTTTTGTTGCCTTGGCTAGAGTGCCATGGCGTCAGCCTAGCTCACAGCAACCTCAAACTCCTGGGCTCAAGCAATCCTTCTGTCTCAGCCTCCCGAGTAGCTGGGACTACAGGCATGCGCCACCATGCCCGGCTAATTTTTTGTATCTATGTATTTTAGTTGGTCAATTAATTTCTTTCTATTTTTGGTAGAGACAGGATCTCGCTCAGGCTGGTTTCGAACTCATGACCTCAAGCGATCCGCCCGCCTCGGCCTCCCAGAGTGCTAGGATTACAGGCATGAGCCACCACGCCCGGCCTATGGAGACATTTTTATTTTCTTTCAGATTATATACTAAATAATGTGTTTGAACAGGTAATTTAAACTTCGAATGTGTTAGGTTTTTCCATCCATCCTTATTCTTCTAGTTGTTCTAATAAATGTCATTGAATGTCATTGTAAATACTGGGAGATTCCTTAACGGTCTTTGAATGGGAGTTAAGAATTGGAATGAATAGTTAAAAGTGGAAGAGTAGTCCAAAGTTACAAGTCTTTTTCTAAATTACAGAACACTAATTTTGTTGAAAGACTCATGTAACTGGGCAATCTTTTATTGAGTGCTCACTATGAAGTAAGCAACCTTATTAGTTTCTCATACATATATCTGATCTGTGTAACAACCTTGCCAGGTAGTTTTTATCATCTCAATTTTATAAATGAGAGATTTCATAGAAAAACTATTCGTTTAGTCACAGAGTTAGAATAAATTTAGGTTGATTAAAATTGAAATCCTAGTGGCTGTATTCCAAAGTTCATGCTTTTCCCCCCTCCTATTTCATGCTAACATTTATGCATAGCTTTTCCAGTTTCCACAGTGGCTGAGGACTAGCCTATTTTTTTCTTTTTTTTTTTTTAAGTCTTTTAAAAATTTTAATAGATAGGGGGGTGTTTTTTGTTTCATGGATGAATTGTATAATGCTGAAGTCAGGGCTTTTAGAGTACTTCTCACCAGCACAGAGAACATTGTACCTAATAGGCAATTTTTTATTCTTTACCTCCTTCCTACCCTCCACCTTCTTAGTTTCCAATGCCTACTATACTACTTTATGAACATGTGTACCCATTGTTTAGCTCCCACTTATATGTGAGAACATATGGTATTTGTTTTTCCATTCCTGGCATACTTAGGATAATGGTCTCCAGTTCTATCCAAGTTGCTGCAAAAGATGTAATTTTATTCTTTTTTATGGCTGAGTAGTATTCCATGGTATATAGAAACCATATTCTATTTATCCACTCTTTAGCTGATGGGCACTTAGGTTGACTCCATATCTTTGTGATTGTGAATTATGCCATGACAAACATTCAAGTGCAGGTGTCTTTTTGATATAATGACTTCTTTTCCACTGGGTAGATACCCAGTAGTGGCATTGCTGGATTGAATGGTAGGTCTACTTTTAGTTCTTTGAGCAGTCTTCATACTGTTCTCCATAGAGGTTGTATTAATTTACATTCTTACCAACAGTGTTTAAGCATTCCCTTTTCACTGCGTTCACACCAACAATATTGTTTTTTTTTGACTTCTTAATAATGGCCATTCTGACAGGGATAAGGTGGTATCTCATTGTGGTTTTAATTTGCATTTCCCTGATGATTAACGATGTTGAGCATTTTTTCATACATTTGTTGGCTATTTCTATATCTTCCTTTGAAAAAATCCGTTCATGTCTTTTGTCCACTTTTTGATGGGGTTATTTGGTTTTTCTCGCTGATTTGAGTTCTTTGTGGATTCTGGATATTAGTCCTTTGTCAGATGTACAGTTTGCAAATGTTTTCTCCCATTTCGTAGGTTGTCCTTTTACTCTATTGATTATTCCCTTTGCTATCCAGAAACTTTTTAGTTTAATTAAGTCCCATTTATTTATTTTTATTGTTGCTGTATTTGCTTTTGGGGTCTTAGTCACACATTCTTTGCATAGGCCAATGTCTAGAAGAGTTTTTTGTACATTTTCTCCTAGAATTTTAATGGTTTCAGATCTTATATTTAAGTCTTTAATTCATTTTAAGTTAATTTTTTCATATGATGACAGATAGGGATCCAGTTTCATTCTTCTTCATGTAAGACTAGCCTATTTTATGTAGAAAAGCCAACATGAAGTCAAAATTTGATGGATAATATCCCGAGTTTTAAATAAAGATATGCAGTGGGAGAAATATGAAATTGAATACAGTCATTCCTTAGTATTTGCAGAAGATTAGATCCATGATCCCCCATGGATACCAAAATCCATGGGTGCTCAAGTCCCTTATATAAAATGGTGCAGTATTTTCATATAACTTACTCACATCCTGCCATATTCTTTAAATCATCTCTAGATTATTTATAATAACTGATACAATATACATGCTATGTAAATTGTTGTTACACTATATCGCCTTTTAAATTTGCATTATTTTAATTGTATTGTTATTTTTACTGTTTTTAAAAAATATTTTCGATTGTGTTTGGTTGATTCCATGGATGCAAAACATGTAAATACAGAAGCCTGGCTGTACGAGCTGAAGAAAGTAGGTAGATTCTTCTTGCCATCACATTCCACTCCTGCCTGTTCCTACCTGACATCTTCATTTTAGGGCTTTTATTTGAGTCTGTTTAAGGACATATTTTGGGACCTTTTGGTTCTGGTTGAAGTAATTTCTTGCCTAGGTAATAAAGATCTACATACTTTTGGGCTACTTTGAACAAGATTGTCAGATGAGGCAGGCTACAACCTGGGTAGGTTTTCTACTGGGCAGTTCTGGGCCATAGTAGAAAATCTGACTGTCTTATTCTTGCTTCCTCTTGGAAGTAGCTTGACTTTAAAAACATTTTAAAAATATTTATAGGCTATAAATTCTAGGCCCTAAGTTGCTTAGAATCTTTATTTGTTAACTTTTTTTTTTCCCACATAAGTTGAGACTTATAAGAATGTTATACAAACAGTGTAAAGAGAGCAAGATGGCAGGTTAGGAGATCCCAGACACCAGTCTCACATAAAAGGAATGATCAAATCAACTATCCACCGATGAAAATATGTTTGGGAGAGTCTTGAAGTGCAGTTAGGTGGTTACAGTCAGAATAGCACAGAGAATGTGGATGTCCACAGAGAAACAGTTTTATTTTTGTGATGTTAAGTTTGATCACTTTGCCTAAAGCAATGCCTGCTAGGTGTCTACACTGAAAAATTACTATTTTTCCCATTGTAGTTAGGAAGCATCTTGTGGGGAGACATTTTGAAACTATGCGCTTAGCCAGCTTTGGTTTTAGACATATGGCCACCTTTCAGCCTAAGCCAAAATAGTTCTGCATTGGGTATTGGGGCCAAAGCCTAAGAAAAAATCATTAGTTATCCTCTGTGAATATATTTTCCTAAGGTACTTTGGTAGCGAGAATTAGCTGGCCTAAGACAGGATTTGAGTGTTTCCAAACCCTGTGGTCTCATGCTGTTTCCTCACTATTTCTTCCAATTCTCAAAGAACCTTTAAGATTTAGTCAATATAATGGACCTTTCACAAGTCATTTGAATTTTGTGATCCTTAGTTTATTTACCTTTTTGAATAGGTAAAACAAGAACAATTTAGAGGCCTTTTCCTTACTTATTCCCCCTGCAAGTGAGAAAGAATTCAGTAGAATCAGAAATGGAATGAAATATATACTTGAAGAAATAAGAGAAATTTCCCAGAACAGAAGACAGATGGAAAGGGCCCAGTGAGCAATATAAATATGTATTTGAGTCCATATTTAGACATTTAGCAATTAAAAAGTTAAGAATAGCAAAGATGGTATAAAAATATTATGTGTCAAACATGGTTTTACTCACTGGACACTATGCAATATAGGCCACACATTTATTCAACACAAATTTTTAGGCATTTCCTGTGTACCAGGCATTATGTCAAATGATTAGGGATTTAGAGGCATATATGAGATGATTGTCATAGTCAGCTTGAGGCTGCCATAACAAAATACCTGTGACTGGTGACTTAAATAACAAAAATTTATTTCTCATGGTTCTGTAAGTTAGAGTGTCCAAGATCAAGGTAATGGCAAAGTAGGTTTCATTCTGTGGCCACTTCTCTTGTCTTCTAGGTGGCCACTATCCTGAAACCACAAAAATTCTAGTGGCTGTGTACTCACAGCATAGACCTTTTCTATGTTTATCAGGAGAGAGAGAGAAAGTACAAACTCTCTGGTGTCTCTTCTTCCACTAGCACCAAACCTTTCATGAGAGCCCCATCCTTATGACCTCATGCAACCTCTGTTACCTCCCAAAGGCTCCATCTTCAAAATACCATTACATTGGGGTTTAGGACTTCAACACATGAATTTTGGGGGACACAATTTAGTCCACAGCTATGATCCTTTCCTTAAAGAAATTCTATATGGGCTGGGCGCGGTGGCTCACGCCTGTAATCCTAGCACTCTGGGAGGCCGAGGCGGGCGGATTGCTCGAGGTCAGGAGTTCGAAACCAGCCTGATCCAGAGCGAGACCCCCATCTCTACTATAAATAGAAAGAAATTAATTGGCCAACTAATACATAAAGAAAAAATTAGCTTGGCATGGAGGCGCCTGCCTGTAGTCCCAGCAACCTGGGAGGCTGAGGCAGGAGGATTGCTTGAGCCCAGGAGTTTGAGGTTGCTGTGAGCTAGGCTGACGCCACGGCACTCACTCTAGCCTGGGCAACAAAGCGAGACTCTGTCTCAAAAAAAAAAAAAAAAAGAAAAAAAATTCTATCTGTGGGGAGCAATAGACAGGTCAGTGAGTAACTGTAGCCACAGGCTAATAAATGGAGCAATAGAGTATGTACTTAAAAATCACAAGGGGGCAATCAGCCTGGTCAGGAGAGACCAGAGCAAGCATTTCCTATTCGGCTGAAGTGAGAAATTCGGAAATGAAAAATAACATACGAATAATTTTTTTCTTCTTGTATACAGTTCTTTAAATTGCTTTAGTAGTAAGATGTGGCTATGAGAAGACCAGCAGTGAGGAGAACACAAGTGTGAGGCATGTTAGCTGCAGTCTGATTTCTAACTAAGGTTAACGTGTGGTCGTTGGAATGATGCACAGGGGCCCAAATGGCCTCCAGAAAGTTTTCAATCACTTGCAAGCCATGGAATCACAGACTAGGGGAATAGATCGAAATACCTACATTGCAGTTTTATTGGCAAGGAAAAAAAAAAAGGGACCAAAGAATTTAAATAGAATTATTTTTTTTTTTAAGAGATGGGGTCTCACTTTGTTGCTCAGGCTGCAGTGCAGTGGCATGGTCATAGCTTATTGTAGCCTCAAACTCCTGGGCTCAAGTATCCTCCCACGTCAGCTTCCCTAGTAGATGGGACTACAGATATAAACCACCATGCCTAGCTAACATTTTTTAACATTTTTTTTTTTTGTAGAGATGGGGTCTTGCTATGTTGCCCAGGCTGGTCTTAAACTCCTAGACTCAAGTGATCCTCCTGCCTTGGCCTCCCAAAATGCTGGATTTTAGGCATGAGTCACCATGACCAGCTTGATGTAGAATTTTGGGGGAAGAATACCTTGATTCTTAGGAAAGTACTTCCAGTTGACCTTACATGGCAACTATCTACAAAGGTGATAGGAGATGGCATAGGTTGAGCTGGTAATAACTACAGCAAACCTTTTTATGGCCGAAATCTGTAAGTAAGATGATGTTTAGCTAAAACTTTTTTGTTATTTAGCTGTGGAATTTTTTTTTTTTTTGAGACAGAGTCTCACTTTGTTGCCCAGGCTAGAGTGAGTGCCGTGGCGTCAGCCTAGCTCACAGCAACCTCAAACTCCTGGGCTCAAGCAATCCTCCTGCCTCAGCCTCCCAAGTAGATGGGACTACAGGCATGCGCCACTATGCCCGGCTAATTTTTTCTCTATATATTAGTTGGCCAATTAATTTCTTTCTATTTATAGTAGAGACGGGGTCTCGCTCTTGCTCAGGCTGGTTTCGAACTCCTGACCTCGAGCAATCCGCCCGCCTCGGCCTCCCAGAGTTCTAGAATTACAGGCATGAGCCACCGCGCCCGGCCAGCTGTGGAATTTTTAAAGGAGGCTATCACCAAGACTGAAGGTAAAGGAAAGTTTTGTAATGATTTAGCTGGAGATAAATATCCCCAACCAACTTATACAAGGAGCTAGAGAAAATAATTGAATAAATTGCAGAATTTGAATATAATTAGAACAATCAGACTATTCTATCACCTGCAGCTCACGACACAGGCCCTAAAATACTGATTATATCACCACTCATGCTGTTGAGAAAATACTAAAGGGAACTGAAATATTAAATTCCATTGTTAAAATAGATTCCCATGACGGTTATAAAGTGACAAATTTACGTGGTAGAATGAAGGGGTAAAATTAGCTTGTGAGAGGTTGGGCCTTCACAGTCCAATTTAATTTCAGAAAACAAATGCACAGATGATTTTTAATAGCATATAAGATTCTAGCATTAAATTGTGTGGAACTTATGAGTGAAAGAGAAGATCATTTGTTTTCCGTCTTCTCTTAGGTTCTTTGATTTTAAGGCCTATGTTTTTCCCCCCCTGTGTACTATGAATGTCTCCCTAGAAGGCAGTCATATTGAGACATAGACTGTGTTAACCATTTTCATCTTACTGAGGATAAGTTGATCATATTATCTAGCTTAGAAAACAGAGAATGAGCTGTCATGCATGTGACAGTGGATAGGTAAGTTTTGCTAGGAAGGAGTAAGGGATATAGACATGAGAAAATTCTTTGGAAAACATAGCAGAGCAAAATTGCAAAAGTCTACCTTTCAGTGCTGTTACCAAAAGTTCAGTACTTGTCCTCAAGGCTGAATTGGTGAGAATGAAGAATGAGGACAAGTGGTTTGAGGAAAAGGAAAGAGAAGCTTATTAACTTGCTATCAAATGAGGAAGGCCTTAGACTAGCATCTCAAAAGACCACCATCCTGCCTTTAAACAGAAAAACAGGGGTTGATTTTCTACGTGACCAATGCAGATGATTTTCTACGTGACCAATGTCACATGTTGTGGCTTTGAGCTATTGTTGTTTAACTGTAATTGGTGGTTTGGTCAACCTTATCTCTGTTGCTTATGATCTGCAGTTGATTTTCTACGTGACCAATGTCACATGTTGTGGCTTTGATTTTCTACGTGACCAATGCAGTTGATTTTCTACGTGACCAATGTCACATGTTGTGGCTTTGAGCTATTGTTGTTTAACTGTAATTGGTGGTTTGGTCAACCTTATCTCTGTTGCTTATGATCTTGTGACCCTTGTCTGGGCAATTCTGTTGAGTCATCTCCTGTGGTTTAAGATACTAGAAAACAAACAGTAAAGAACATTTTTCTGCCCCTTTGATTATAGGCCTTGGGAAGGACTACAGGTTTTAATTCCTAAAAAGTATGCGAAGTTTTAAAGAGACAACTCATAAAACATTTCCTTGCCTTTTTCAGACGTTTACCTCTACTGCAGTGCTACCTCCTCTTTCTGAACACATCTCCTTTTCACAGCCACCACACTCTGGAATCTCATGATGCTTAGCTTATTATCAATTAATTTACACAAATAGGTAGGTTAATGTATTTTTCTTTTTAAAAGCATATGTTCTTTTTAATAATAAAAATAACAAAGCTATTTTAACTTAAAAATGCATTGCTAATAGGGACATTCAAAACTTTGGGGAAAGAGGACAGACATAGTGGCTCATGCCTCTAATCTCAGCACTTTGGGAGGCCAAGGTAGGAGGATCACTTGAGCCCAGGAGTTTGAGACCAGCCTGAGCAACATAGCAAGACCCTATCTCTATAAAAAAAAATTAACTAGTTTAACCTGGCATGGTGACATGTGCCTACAGTCTCAGATACTTGGGAGGCTGAGGTGGAAGGATTGCTTGAGCCCAGAAGTTTGAGGTTACAGTGAGCTATGATTGTGCCACTGCACTCTAGCTGGGGTGACAGAGCAAGAACTTGTCTCAGAAAAGACCAAAAACCAAAACCAACCAAACAAACAAAAAACTTTGGAGAAATTGTCTTGAATAGGAAATCTTTAGGAGATTATTTAGGGAAGGCCAGCCATGTAAACTTCAGCTGAAATCCCTGGGAAAGCATAGTAATATTGAAAATATAAACATGGTTACCACACCAATGGATGGAAGTAGGGAAAAGTGAAACCAAGGTAGTGGAGTTGGAAAAATAATTAGCTTTAGTTTTAGCGATTGTCTGGTAACTCTTATCTTCAGACTTTTTTTTTTTTTTTTTTGAGATAGTCTTGCTCTGTTCCCCCGGTTAGCGTGCCGTGGCATGAGCCTAGCTCACAGCAACCTCAAACTCCTGGACTCAAGCAATCCTTTTGCCTCAGCCTCCCGAGTAGCTGGGACTACAGGCATGCGCCACCATGCCCGGCTAATTTTTTCTATATATTTTTAGCTGGACAATTAATTTCTTTCTATTTTTAGCAGAGATGGGGTCTCGCTCTTGCTCAGGCTGGTCTCCAACTCCTGACCTCAAGCTATTCTCTCACCTTGGCCTCCCAGAGTGCTAGGATTACAGGCGTGAGCCACCACACCTGGCCTTCAGACTTATGAAGGACAAGGTCGTGGTCAACTCTTTCAAATTTTATGATGCATAGCTTAAATTCAAGAGAGTACTCATTCTAGGCCTATCGCAGACCTCTGAGGCCTTCTGAGAAGAGACCAGGCTAATTAGAATTCAGTCATGTTTTCTTCACAGTCTTTAGTCCTGGCATTTTTTCAACCAATATGTGGGTTCTCTGGGTATTCTAACCATGAACATTTATAGAACCTTTTATTGTGTAAAATTTTAAATATATACAAAAGTAGAGAGAATTGCCTAATGAACCTGTGTACTAGCTTCATCTATTTTCAATAATAATCAACATTTGTCAGTCTTGTTTCCTCTATTCCCACATAATTCTCTCCTCACCCCACTTTTTTAGCTAACATATTTTGAAGTGAATCAGACAGTATGTCATTTTGCCTATAACTATTTCAGTAAAATCATGGCCATATTAAATATACAGAGAGAAATGAGAATAAAATATATTATTATAGCTTCCATTTATTAAGCTCTACTGTGTTCAGAACTCTATGCTAAGCACTTTGCATTGTGTTATTTTATGCCATCCTTTCACCATCTAGTGGGCTAGATATAATTGTCCTCGCTTTTCTGTCCTAGAGGTCCAGTAAATTGCCAAAAGTCACACAACTCGGGAGTGGTGCACTGGGATTCAAATCTGCTTTTCCTCTGCAGATCTTGCACCCTTAACCATTGTATAGAAATGCCTTACTAGGACAACATATTAATACTTATCTTATGAAAATGGACCAACAGACACTCTTTTATGGGTGAGAGGATTACTTTGCATAAAACGATTAAAATAATTTATTCTATTGCTTAGTGCTTTTTAATAAATACCTTGTTGATTGAGAATTTTTGAGCAGAAAGAGTACTGGCTTTAGAGTCCTGTGGCTTTAGGCTGGACACATTGTTCCATTACTTTTGGCTGTGAGACTTCGGGCCAGTTACTCAGGCTTTGAGTCTTGATCGTCTCATCAATTAATGTCAAGATTAAATGAGACACTTGAAAGTCCTAGAATAAGTTTGCTTTATGTAGGCTGGAACCAGGTAGATGTTGGTACTCTCCCTCTGCTTTCTTTGTCTCATCTACCCCCTGTGTTTCACTGAGTATGCTTTTCCTTCCCCTCCTACCACCTGTTCTCCATGCTATACAGTGAAGAGTATATTTAAATCCATATATCCTGCATTTCCTCATTTATGATTATTTTGGCTTAATTTCCACTCCTTCACTCACTCCCCTACACGTTTTTAACTGGGTGAGCCTGGTCATTCCTTTTTGTTAATTTTATGCATTATTCTTACTGCATTTTAAATGTAAGCTGCCTAAAACACTTTCAGGAAGTCAGCAGGGTATAAGTGATCTATCTCATTATTTATTGTCACATTCTCTAGAGGATTATGAAATAGTATGTGTTGCTTGAGCCATGGCACATTTTGTCATCATTATGTTGTCAATTTCAATTAAGGCTGAGGCCATCTGATGAATGGATGGGGGTAGCCAGAGGAAGGGAGGGTCAGATGAGCTGATGGGTATTTTGACAGCCTGGCATATTCTTCAAACCAATTTACAAGGCTTTTAAAATTACCTTGGCAGCTCTTCTTGGAACCCTCTCCAAGTTCCTCACATTAAAAAGTGTTCTCATCAGCACAATCAAAATTATCAATGATTAAAATGTCATAAACCTCCCGGCTCTCTGCTGGGCTCGTCATATGGATCAACTCTGAGGTTTTATCATCTGAGATGTCAAGCTGATTCTCTGGTTGCCATTGGAAACAGTTTAGAGCTCTTAAAAACACAGAATAAGCTCTTCAGGTCAATGTAGCACATTCATATTGTGACTACTGAATGAATAAAATTGCATTAAAGAATCTTTTTAGAGAATTAAATGGGGCTTCTTGTTGGAAATTGGTACATTATTAGTTGGCACTGGGAAACGTACACAAAGAGATTAGATATCCATATATGTTGTATGACTCATCCATATATAGAATTAAATATAATTTTGACTTTGTTGAAATCTAGGGAGTATAAATAAAAGCAAGTATGTACACACTGATACACACACTCACATGATATTCCTCATACTTACAAACAGCCATATAAAAATAGTGGTTTTAAGGTCTCAAGGGGAAGATCTAAATTGGATATGGTAGTGGCTTTGGAATCACAAGACAGAGGTGTGAATAAAATAAGGCAGAAAGGGGGAAATTCCTAGAATGTCATCTGAGGCAAAGCAAAGTGGGAATGGGGCAAGGCTGGCTTGGAACAGGTCCACAGAAGGAGGCAACAAGTCTGCCGGCCTTTTTTGGCTCCAAGACAATCTTTCCTACCTGGGCAACATTTCCCGGCTTTATGAAAGATCCAGACAGATGAGATCTTGGGTGTGGTTGAGTAATAGACATAAGGGGGTGGGGAAAAAGAGTGTATTAGTTGTCTATTGTTGAAATACAAACCTCTCCAAAACGCAATGCCTTCAAATAACACTCATTGATTGCTCACAATTTTTGAGGTCAGGAGATCTGGGCAGGACTCAGCAGAACTGGCTTTGCTGTGCATGTTGTTGGCTGAGCTCACTCATGCACTGTTCATCTGAGGGCTGGGAGAGGCTGTACTGTCCAAGACGGTCTCACTCACACGCTGCAGTCTTGGTGCTTCCTGTCTGTCCTCCAGGTTGCTTCAGTTCTTCTCCACCTGGCCTTTTTTCTGTGAGATCCCTCTTTCCATCAGGATCGGCTAGAGTTCTTTACACAATGGCTTAGGGTGGTAAGAAAGCAAAAGTGGAAGTTGTCAGGCTTCTTAAGGCCTTGGCCTGGAATTGGCACCGTGTCACTTTTGCTATATTCCATTTGCCAAAGTTAGTCACTACGCCAGCCGAGATTCGAGGGAGAGGTAAAAGATTCCACTTTTAGGTAAGAGGTGTAACACGGGGCCACAGAAATTGTGGGCAGTCATCTTTGCAGATAATTTCCCACAGATGGCCATCCAAATTTGTATTGCAATGAATGCCTGGTACCTTTACTTCTGGTAGGTAGGGAGCAAGGAACAAATCTCATAGGGGTAGAAGGTGATGTTCTGACTCATTTTCCTTTTGTTGGGAAGGTGGTACGGAAGAAGGAGCACTGGTTTTAACTTTAGACCTGAATTATAATCCTTAATTAGACATTCATAGATTGTGTGGCCCACTTCATACTCTGTGAACATTACTTTTCTCATTTTTAATTGGTAATAAACACTACCTACCTCCTAGGGTTATGCTGAGCTGTAACTGAAATTACTTACATGGTGTCTACCCTAGTGCTTGGTTAAAATAAGCACTCAATAATATTAATCTCCTCTCCACATCTGATCTGGAAGAGGCATAACTGTGTACTCATAAACAGGGTGACCAAAGATGTACTGTCTAAACCAGGGTAGTTTTGAATGTGCAAGGAGGTGCCATTGATAACTATGTCAGATAAGAGGCACAAGCCAGGAGTACCCCAGGAAAACTGGGTCATTCTGGTCATGAGGAACTTCTGGATAGGGGCAAGGGTAAGGCAGTAGCTGTTGCCTTCAATAAAAACTTTGCAGAGTCTATTTATATTAAATATGTTCTGTAATAAAGGTATCATAGAACAGAGAAGAAAGCTCACAAGAGGAAATCAGAACTCAGAGTAACTGCAGGACAATATAGTCTGCCTTCTATTACTCTGCGTTTCTTTGTTGGTGATGATGGATGTTGCGGCAAATTTATCTTCTGTGTGAGAGTTTAAAAAAAACTTATAAGAGAATGAATCAAATCCACTTGAAAGCACCCCACCCCTCACTCCCACTGTACTCCTCACTGTTTCTCTCTCTAGATCCTCTTTCAATCTCTATATTACCAAATGTATAATTCCGGGAAAGAATAATTGAGAGTAAGACCAGGGGGAATCCATGTTGTCAGTCTGGTACAGTGTGAATGAAGCAGCAATGACAAAAATTCCTACCCCATATGAACCACTTAAAATATGGTTGGGCTAGGTGTTGTGGCTCATGCTTGGAATCCCAGCACTTTGGGAGGCTGAGGTGGGAGGATTGCTTGAGGCCAGGAGTTCAGTACCAGTCTGGGCAACATAGTGAGACCCTTGTCTCTATAAAAAATTTTAAATTTTGCTGCATGTGGTTGCATACACCTGTGTTCCCAGCTACTCTGGAGGCTGAGGTGGGAGGATTGCTTGAGCCCAAGAGTTTGAGGCTGCAGCGAGCTATAATTGCATCACTGTACTCCTGACTGGGTGACAGACTGAGACTCTGTCTCAAAAAAAAAAAAAAAAAATATATATATATGGTTGGTAAAAAAAAAGAGCTCAGATTCATGAAGTTAATTGGGAATTGTTTTGCTTTGAGAGGTATGTAGGAATGATAGGACCTGTAAGTCCATGATAGAGATGTAGACATGGCAGGAGAATAGAACAACTTGGAATTGAATAAAAACGATCATGATTGCATGTTATCATAATCTCATTCCAGATGGTCATGATGTTAAATATTAGGTCCATATCTCTCTTGACTATAATGAATAGAAAGACTTAATGCCATTTTGTACTTGTGCAAAATATGATGTGTTTAATTCTAGATTATTTTCTGTAGTACTGTTTTCCAAATTTAAAGAAAACAGGACAGATTTAATTCCCCTGGTGACGGATGTAACAAATGTATATTAAGGTTCTGCTGTGTGTTAGCTAACCTCCAATGCATCCTCATGCATACTCAACTATGTTTGCATAACGATATTTAAAAATTATTCAATTTATTTATCGCCTTTCTTAACAACACAAAAGTTTTAGCATATTAATCATCCTCTAACGTCCTTATTATTGTTTTTTCCCAGGTTATTGATGGCCAATATTTTGATTCCACATTGCTTTTTTTTCCTGTTTTTGGTGCAGAAAGGCACATTGCTTTTAAATATAAATTATTTATACTTTTTGAAGTTAATAATGATTTCTATTTAAAAATACATTGTGATTTATTTACTCTTTACTTCTGGGTTTATTTTTTTTTTCTATCCAAGTATATATATAGCTTTTAGTATTTCTTTCTTTCTTTTTGAGAAAAGTGCTACAGTGGATTTCAATTTTTCTTTTGGCATGTGTCTGTACATAAAAATTTTTTTTTTTTTAGTTTGAGTTAGGCTGGAAATATTTTTATTTTCCACCTCAATCCCAAATGATGGTTTGACGTGGTGTAGAATACTACTAGGTTGAGAGCTCTTTTTCATCAGTTTTGGAGACTTTTATTATCTCTGGCACTTATTCAGTGGCGTGCTGGTAAATGTTTTCTGGAAGGCCAGGGAAAGAACTCTGATTTATAGCATTTATCAATTTCTATGCTATAAATACTCCCACCATGGCTGTTTTCAAGCTCCTGATATTGTAATGACTGGCTCACAAAATTTCTGGAGATTTCACAGTTGGCAGGCTGTTTCAGTGTGCCACTGCATTTACTGTTGATGATTAATGTGTGTCATTCTGTTTATCTTTCTATTTTAGGCAATATTCTTTCTTCCTGGTATCTTGGAAGGCTTTCTTTTACTATTGATGTTCTGCCATTTAAAAAAAATGTGTAGGTGTGGATTTAGTTTTATTTATACTGCTTGGGATGCAGTGTGTCTTTTTCATCTAAGGACCCAAGTATTTCTTCAGCTCTTCAAAAATCTCAGCAGATTGGAACAGCCATTGCCACTTTTCCTATTTTCTCTAGTCTCTCCCTCAGAAATTCTGATTTGATATCATTTGGAGAATCTAAATCTGGCCTCAATGGCTTTTGTTTGTATTTTCTATGTATTATTTTTTTGTGTTTCATTTTGGGTTTTTATCAGTTTATTCTTTTAATTTACTAATTCCTTTTTCACCTGTGATTAACTTACTGTTTAACATGTCTACTAAATGTTTAATTTTAATGATTATACTTATCATTTTAAGATTTGTACAGTTTACTGATATATTTTTGACAAATTTATATTTTCTTAATACATTTCTGTTCTTATGCTCTGAAAACTTTTAATTATACTTATTTTAAAGTCACTACAGGTTTCTCAGTTAACTATGTTCATCTAGTGTGACTTCTATTTTTTAGGTTTGTGGATTGTCTCTTGGCTTTGGAATATAATAGTATGTATTGAGTGTTCATTATGGCACTTTATGTGCATTAGTTCACTTAATATTACCAACAAACTATTAGCTAGATACTATCATCCTCATTCTATAGTTAGCCATAGGGAAGAGTTGTGAAGCTAAATAACTTGTATTAGGTCACATAGTGAGGAGAGGCAGAGCCAAGAAGTCTAGATTCAGAGTACACACTCAAAATCACTATTTAAGGCAGCTTTTTTTTTTGAGACAGAGTCTCGCTCTGTTGCCTGGGCTAGAGTGCCGTGAAGTCAGCCTAGCTCACAGCAACCTCAAACTCTTGGACTCAAGCGATCCTACTGCCTCAGCCTCCCAAATAGCTGGGACTACAGGCATGTGCCACCATGCCCGGCTAATATATATATATATATATATATATATATTTAGTTGTCCAGATAATTTTTTTCTATTTTTAGTAGAGACGGGGTCTTGCTCTTGCTCAGGCTGGTCTCGAACTCCTGAGCTCAAACAATCCGCCTTAAGGCAGCTTCTTATATGTCTTTTTTTAAACTCAATCATCTTTCTTTAAAGTATGAACATGCATATAGAAAGTTGGAAAAATCACAATGGAATGGCTTGGTGAATTTTCACAAAATGAATGCACCCACACCTAATTCAGAGTGCAACAAATTTCTGGCAACCTAGAAACTCCCTTTGCATATTGTTCATGTGTTTTCTACCTTGAATTCATTTATTTATTTATTTTTTAATTTTTGTTTTTTGAATTCACTTATTAATCCTAGTAATTCATCTCTAGATTATTTTGGATTTTCTGTGCACATGATCATTTCATCTATGAAAAACCAGTTTTCTTTCTTTCTTTTTAATTCTAAGCCATTTTTCCTTGCCTTGTCTTACAGTTGGGGACTCCTATACAGTATTGGATAGAAGTAATTCTAGCAGCCACCCTTGTCTCATTCCCAATTTAAGGATGAAAGCTTTCAACATTTCATCATTAAATTATGTGGCTTGTTATAAATTGTTGGTGGGTACTGTTAGGCCTTAGAAAACAATACCTCAAAATATGGCACTTTGGATTTCAAACCAAGAGCACCTGGGGAGCAGCAAATGCAGGAAAGGGCTTTCTCTGAAGTTCTCTATCTACCTAAAGTCAAGATCTACCTAAAGATATTCAATTATTGTGAATCCCTTCCCCAGATATCTCCTCAATTAAAGGAAACTGACGCATATTATAGGAAGGAAGACTAGAGCTGTCACCAGACCCCGAGCAGAGATGAACTTTATCCCAGGCTGTTGTCTGTTCTTTGGACTCATTCATTTCCCAGAAAAATAATTTACTCTTTACAATCCCTCAGGTAAGAAGTCTGATGTGGGTCTCACTACGCTAACACTCAAGGTGTTGTCAGGGATGCATTCCATCTGGAGGCTCTAGGGGAAAAAAAATGAAATAAAAAATGTAAGGAATTTAATAATTAAAAAAAAAGAAAAAATAATGAAGAAAATAAAAAAAATACTACATGCAGAGTAGAGGGTGGGAAAAAATGAAATAAAAAAAGTAAGGAATTTAATAATTAAAAAAAAAAGAAAAAATAATGGAGGCTCTAGGAAAGAATCTGAGTCCTGGCCTTTTTCCAGCTTTTACAGGTCATGAATATCATTGGCTTGTGGCCTCTTTCCTCTATCTTCAAAGCCAGCAACATTATGTCTCTCTCACCATTCTCCTATGGTCACATCTCCCTCTAACTTCAGTCAGGAAATGTTCTTATTTTGATCACCCATATGATTAGGTTGGACCCACCTGAATAATCCAGGATACTCTCTTGATCTCAAGGCCTTTAACTTATTTGCATTGGGAAAATCCCTTTTGCCACATTAGGTAATATAGTCACAGATTTTGCTGAATAGGATGTGCACATATTTGGGGAGATATTATTCTACCTATCACATGGATGTTGAATTTTCTTTTGGTATTTATGGATAAACAAAATAATTTTCTTTTTTATTCTGTTTTGTGGTGAATTACATTGACTCTCAAATATTAGACCAGCCTAGAATACTATTCTAGTATTCCCAGACTAAATGAAAACTGGAGGGTAACATGTGATCTATTTTACATTATTGTGATTGATTTGGTAACATTTTATTTAGGATTTTTACATCTATATTTCCATAAGAGATAGCCAGTGATTTTCCTTTCTTAAAGTTTCGTTGTCAGGGATTCTTCATTCTGGAGGTTCCTGTGTATACATGTTAAAATAAATTTGTATGTCAATCTGCCTCTTGTCATTGATTTTTCAGTGAACCTTTACGGGGTCAAGGGGCTTGGGCCCTGTAGTTTGGAGTATTTGGCAGGATCACCAAGTCACTCTGTTCTTCTGGAAAGCTGCAGCGAAGAGAACACAGGAACCTGATTTGCCAAGAAAAAGTGTAAGAATTTCTAACCAGCCAGGTAAGAATTTCTTACCAGCCTGGCCACTCTGTCTGTAAATTCCAGTTGAGCAGACAGTAAAGATCATTGTTTGTCTCCTCTGTAAGGTTTTGATTAATGAGAGAAAAAAGATTTATGTGACTAGTCTTGGGTTGTGGTGACTCTGGTCTATATTTTGGTACTTTGTGGTATGAATATTCATATTGCTTGATCCTTTTCCTCTTAGAAATAGTCTTTTTTGTTGCTATTTTCCTTCGTCTTTGTCTCTCTGTCATAAAGATGAGTACCATAGGGTAGGATACAGGCCTAGAACCCCTACACGCCTGCTGTTTTAGCTCATCCTGTAGAATAGTCAGTTCTGCAGTTCTGGCTAGACCAGTCTCTACAAAGATAAACTTTGCTGTGGGTCCCCAAAAGAAACACTGGATGAGGTTCCCCTCTCATCTTATTTTATGTCCTTGAGAACTTGTCTTGTGACCAAGTGGGAGTACTCTCTCTTGGTCTCCACCATGTGGGGGGCATGATTTTTTTGGGTAACATCAGGTGACCAGTCTAAAAAGATTAGGACCTGAGATATGTAATATTCTAAGCAGCACATGCTTTGTACTGAAGATGGCAGGCTCTCAGGGGAGACTTTATGTAACTTTTGGCTTTTTGAGGTACTCATTTATTATTGATCCTGTTCCCTTTCTTGGACAGCTTTTGATTTCCCATCTTTTTCCATTTGTGGAGGGCACATGAGGCTTTTGGGCCTTTGTGTGTAGATGGTCAGCTGAGGAATTGAGACTGCAGAATATGGCTGGACAAAAATGTGGGCTGTATCCTGTTTGTGGCTGGCAAACTTTCCTTTCTTTGAGCTGTTTTTGTGGCTTTTCTGGATCTTGTGAAAATTGCTTTCCACCTCTGTGGAGACACCTTGTGCGTCCTTGGTGAAGGCACAACCTTGTTTAATCATATTTACCTGTATGAATTCTTGAATACAGGTTTCTGATAACTTTGGAAATTATATCATTGGACTAAAACAAAGAAAACTTCCTGAACTTTAATTTAAAAGGCACCTTAATTTAAAATTTCCTTGTGGAGTCTAAAGAGACATGGACAGATTCCTCTCAGGTACAAAATTCTGCTGTATTTTTTTAATCTTGTCGCCTTTTTGGCTTTTGGGAATCCCAGAAATTACTTTGTATTGTGAAAAAATTTGACCTTGATGTGTCTGGTGACTAGGCAAGAATGACAATGTTAGAGGTGGCTGAGTACAGTTGTTTGATAGTTATTATTACAAGGGCTTCTCTTTGCACATTTATATAGGAAAAGCATAGTTAGGGCACCTAGAGGCTAGGGAAACACTCACCAGTGAGGGATAGGACTCCCATGGGGGATCCCAGAGTGGACTGATTAGCACTGGGTTGCCCACCAGCCTCAGGAAAATGACCTTACAGTGAGGTGCACATTGTAACAGAAGTAAAGGTCTGAAAAAAAGATAAATTGTTTTATGAGTTGTCTCTTTAAAACCCCTCACCCTTTTTTGAGGAATTAAAACCTACATTTGTTTTTCTCACAGAATAATAAACCATTTCCTGCTGTCTTCACCAATACCACTGCCCTTTCAATAACACTCTTGCCTCTAGAATCTATGTTCAGAGTATGTGTATACACCTAGCACATGGTAGGTGCTAACATACTAATCTCTGTACCTTCCTTATCTACCATGTGCCATCCATTTCCCCATATGATTCCAACCCCATAGGAAATTACATTTACATGTTATGAAAACATCTATTGGGTAAAATTGGATCTTACTTGGATAAAGGAATTCTGACATTTGGATAAGCATTTGGAAGATAGAAAAAAATAACAGGGAGGAAGGTATTCTTCTGTACAATATTTTTATGTTTAAGGAAGAAATGTGGAAAATTACTATGTAACCTGTCCAGGTTACTTTGACTGGAACACATGCTTTTGGTGGATTTATTTTCGTCAAAGAACTCTCTAAATGCAGCTTCTTATTGGACTCCTCCCCTATCATCATGTTGGAAATCCTTACTAGACCTATGTATTTAGGGAATTTTGTCAGAAAACATTTTTAACTTGCAGTATTTAAAAGAATCATATTTACTGTGCTGAGTAGATTCCAGAAGCCCCTGATTCAAGGCCTTAGCTCCTAGAGGGCATTTCTTTTCTTTTCTTTTCTTTTTTTTGAGAAAGTCTCACTTTGTTGCCCAGCCTAGAGTGAGTGCCGTGGCATCAGCCTAGCTCACAGCAACCTTGAACTCCTGGGCTCAAGCAATCCTGCTGCCTCAGCCTCCTGAGTAGTTGGGACTACAGGCATGTGCCACCATGCCCAGCTAATTTTTTCTCTATATATTTTTAGTTGGCCAATTAATTTCTTTCTATTTTTAGTAGAGACGGGGTCTCGCTCCTGCTCAGGCTGGTTTTGAACTCCTGACCTTGAGTGATCCGCCCACCTGGGCCTACCAGAGTGATAGGATTACAGGTATGAGCCACCACGCCCGGCCACTTTTTGGCTTTTCTTGAAGCAACCGTTTTCCTCTGCCATTTCATAGCTAATTCTGTATGCAATAATCTTTTTGGATGTCATTCATTCTGGCATCTTAGTTCCTTGAGTATAATGACAAAATTATATCCATTTTTGTGTCCTTAGTACTTAACATTGTATATGATGCATTAGGTGAATAAATAGATGAACAGGTAATAGTTGCTAGATCCAATATTCTTTTTTTTTTTTTTTTTTTAAGACAGAGTCTCACTCTTTCCCTGGGGTAGAGTGCCATGGCGTCAGCCTAGCTCACAGCAACCTCAAACTCTTGGGCTCAAGCGATCCTCCTGCCTCAGCCTCCCGAGTAGCTGGGACTACAGGCATGCGCCACCATGCCCGGCTCAGTTTTTCTATATATATTTTAGTTGGCCAATTAATTCCTTTCTATTTATAGTAGTGACGGGGTCTCACTCTTGCTCAGGCTGGTTTCAAACTCCTGACCTTGAGCAATCTGCCCGCCTGGGCCTCCCAGAGTGCTAGGATTACAGGCGTGAGCCTAGATTACAGGCGCCCGGCCTAGATCCAATATTCTTTTTAATTTTTTTTTTTTTATTTAGGCATATTACAAGGGTACAAATGTTTAGGTCACATATATTGCCGTTGCCCCACCTGAGTCAGAGCTTCAAGCCTGCCCATCCCCCAGACGGTGTGTACTGCACATATTAGGTGTGTATATTCCCATCCCCTCCTCCCCTCTCCCATCTGCCCAACACCCAGTGAATGTTATTACTATATGTGCATTTAAGGACATGAACAGAAACTTATCAAAAGAAGATAGACTAATGGCCAACAAACATATGAAAAAATGCTTAACATCTCTAATCATTAGGGAAATGCAAATCAAAACCACAATGAGATATCACTTATCCTCAGTGAGAATGGCCTTTATTAACAAGTCCCAAAATAAAAAAATGTTAGCATGGATGCAGAGAGATAGGAACACTCATACACTGCTGGTGGGACTGCAAATTAGAACAACCTCTGTGGAAAGCGATATGGAGACACCTCAAAGAGCTACAAGTGGATCTACCATTTGATCCAGCAATCCCACTACTGGGCATCTACCCAAAAGAACAAAAGACATGCTATAAAAAAGACGTCTGCACTAGAATGTTTATAGATCCAATATTCTTTTTTTTTTTTTGAGACAGAGTCTCACTTTATTGCCCAGGCTAGAGTGAGTGCCGTGGTGTCACCCTAGCTCACAGCAACCTCAAACTCCTGGGCTCAAGCAATCCTGCTGCCTCAGCCTCCCAAGCAACTGGGACTACAGGCATGTGCCACCATGCCCGGCTAATTTTTTTCTATATATATTAGTTGGCCAATTAATTTCTTTCCGTTTATAGTAGAGATGGGGTCTCGCTCTTGCTCAGGCTGGTCTCGAACTCCTGAGCTCAAATGATCCGCCCACCTCGGCCTCCCAGAGAGCTAGGATTACAGGCATGAGCCACCGCGCCCGGCCATAGATCCAATATTCTAATAGCGATTCATCTTACAGCAAAACCTGTGCTGGTCCTCTTATTCCATGGTGCCATGGAAAGAGGAGAGTATGCTAGGAGATGCTGCGTAATGTAATATGCCAATGATATGCTCTTCAGTGTATAAGCTGTGGATTAGCACAGATAGAATGAATCATATTTCACTTTGACTTTGGAAAGAGTTGGCTTTGATAATTCACACAAATAATTTCTCCCTTTATACCACATATCATCTTTTACTGAATAATGGGAAATAAAAATGACTTAACAGTGATGTAAATGGCTATCTTCTCCAATTTCTTTTAAATTGCTCTGACTTTAAATATATTTCTGTTGTTATTTAAAGCACAGTGATTTAACAGTGATATTAATAGCTAACTTCTCCAATTTCCTTTAAATGGTTTTACTCATAGATATATCTTTTTTATTATTAAAAACACAGTAAATTCTAATGGATGGTTGGTTTAGTTTCCCTAGGAAGGTTTGAAATTGCTTTGCTAAATTAATTTAGCAAGACTTCATTTTTGACAGCATCTTCAGAAGTCCATGGTAGTAATTTACATGTAGGCAAAACTGTTATAACACAGGAGCTCTAGAACATTGTGGCTTTAAAAAGACTGTAAGCACATGTAAGCTTCATACTGGAGTTTTGTGGGGATTGGGCCAGGCAAGCACAGCTCAGCTCCACACAGTCATTCAGGGATGTAAGTTTCTTGCACCCTGTGGTTTCTCCACACCCTGTGGTCTCATCTTCATCTGCATGGTCAAACTGATTCTCAGGAACAGCAGAATGGGAAGGAGTAGCACTTCCAAGTCATTTTTACCCATAAGTAAGTGAAATATAAGTTGGACACTTTACTTGTGCTCATATTAAATTGGTGACATGGCTACATTTAGTTTTAAGGGTGGTCAGGAAATACAGTTTTAGTTGGGCAGCTATTTGCTTAAATTTCATTACAGTAGAAGAAGACAGTAATAGTTTTGCTAGGCAAGTAGCAGTCTCCACTATTAATGGTAGTACTGGAACTAAGGGACAGAAAATGAGTTTTTGGGGTGGGTTCTGGAAAATCTTTGATATTGGTTAATTATAAAAAATGATTTAATATGGCCAAGGTGCTTTCAGAAAACTGAAAATTTATACATTTTAATTTTCTAAGAAGAATTTATTTAGTTAGTTCTGAAAATCCATCTCTATTCCAATTCAGGATAGTTGACATGATATAATTCCAATTTTTTAAATAAAATTTTTATAGTTTTTAAATTGATATATCACAGTTGTACATATTTTGGGGTCACATTTGATATTTTGATAAATATATACAATGTGTAATAATCAAATCAGGGTAATTGGGATATCCATCACCTCAAACATTGATCTTTTCTTTGTGTTAGGAACACTGCAATTCTTCTAGCTATTTTGAAATACATAATAAATTATTAACTGTAATTTTCCTACTGCATTATTGAATACTAGAAGTTATTCCTTCTATCTAACTGTATTTTTGTACCCATTAATCAACTCTGCATTCCCTCCTCTCCCCTTCCTTTTCCAGTGTTTGGTAACCATGACATCTACTTTTTTTTAGATGTGAGTGAGAATATGTGATATTTGTCTTTCTGTGCCTGGCTTATTTCACTTACATAATAGCCTCCAGTTGCAAATGACAGGACTTTATTCTTTTTATGGCTGAATAATATTCCATTGTGAATGTATATAACATTTTTTTTATCTATTCATCTATTGATGGACACTTAATTGTCCATCTATTGATGGACAATTTAGGTTGATTTCAAATTTTGAGTATTGTGAATAGTGCTGCAATAAACATGGGGACACAGAAATCTCTTTGATATACTAATTTCCTTTCTTTTGGATATATATCCAGCAGTGGGATTGCAGGATCATATGGTAGTTCTAGTTTTAGTTTTTTGAGGAACCTTTATAATGTTTTCCATAATAGCTTTACATTATGGAAAACTTTACATTCCCACTAACTTTTTACATTCCCATCAACAGTGTATTAGTGTTACCCTTTGTCTGCATCCTAACCAACATTTGTTATTTTTGATCTTTCTGATGATAGCCATTCTAATCAGGTGAAGATGATATCTCACTGTGGCTTTGATTGGCATTTTTCTGAGGATCAGTGCTCTTGATCATTTTCTCATTTACCTGTTGACTGTTTGTATGTCTTTTGAGAAATGTCTATTCAGGTCTTTTGCCTACTTTTCAATTCTCTTTTACAAATTAATCAGAAGTACATTACTTGCCTGCTGCCCATGACCATGTCTGGTCAGTTGGATGTAGATTCCAAAGCACAGACACAAGGAATTTGGCTTTGCTAGGTGTTATTGACTTTCTGAGCCATTCAGGCTGATGTGTGAGTTTATTTAATAGAAATTTATCAAGTGTTGCTCACTGAGACTGAACCTTTTGACACAGGCTACTATCAAGCATTCTTACCTAGTTATTTCATGCTTTTTAAGTGTCGTGTTAAGTCTTCTTAAATGTGAGTTGATGGAGTAGAGTCCTTTTGGGCCTCCTGGTGTATCTAAAGTGCTATTTATGTTATGTTTTAAATTGGCCAAATTGTCTTTATCACCGCTGAAAACACTAGCTTGCAGGGGGCATATGGGAAATCTCTATACTTTCCACTGAATTTTGCTGTGAACCTAAAACTGCTATAAAAATAATCTAATAAAAATAAACAAATACTATTAATAGTTGGTAGATGGTCTGGTAATTCAGCCTGAATAGAACATTTTATTCTTTTTCAGCCCCTCCTCATCCTCTTCCCTCCTCCCCTTCCTCTTCTTTCACACCTGCTTCAGAGGTAATGTTTTTATAAATAGTGGCAGAAAGTAGACAAATGGTCATCTGGGGCTGGGGGTCAAGGAGGCTTGATTACAAATGGGCACAAGGGAAGTTTTTGGGGTAATAGAAATATATATTTTTTAATGTCTAGAAATATTTTATATCTCAATCATTTTGGCAGTTTCAAGTGTGTATATGTGTATAATTTGTTAAATCTCATTGAATTATACACTTAAAATGTATGCATTTTATTGTGTGCAATTAATTATTAGTAAAGTTGATTTAACCGCACCCCCCCCCCCCAATGATCCTAAACTCCTAACAGCCAAAATCTTCACTTATTATACAGGAAAGTCTAACATGAGAGCAAACTCTTACTACTCTAATGTTTAGCTTCTTTTTCTTTCTAGCACCTGGGGATTTCCCTTTATTTCCTATAAAATCAAATAAAAACAGAAAAGAAGGTAAGAAAGAAAGAAGAAAAAAAACCTTACGGATGGTTATATTTTATGTAGCATTTTTAGGCTTTTGTTGCCTGGGAAGAGTTTAAAATCAGTTTAAAAACCATTAGTGTTTTGAATCTCAAATTTCCCTGATAATTATGAAAGTATATAAATAATGTAAATCTCTCTTATTTCTCTCCTTAAAACATTTCAGTAAAAAAAATCTTCAGTAAAATTTCAGTAATTTTTTACTATTGCTTTGTGGAGTGCTGAGTCCTGTTTAGTGGTGTGGATGAAGTCAAAATTTTTCTAAAAAAGGTTAGGTGCACCCAGACCATAGTAGATGTCTGGAGAGCTAAATGCTCAAGTCACATATCACTCAGGACTCCTATGGAAGTGTCCTTCTACAAGTTCTTAGGTGATTTAAAAACAATATATTTTCATTGAAGTCCCACTGCATTTCTTTTTTTTTTTTTTTCTTTTTTGTTGAGTCAGAGTCTCACTCTGTTGCCCAGGCTAGAGTGCCATGGCGTCAGCCTAGCTCACAGCAACCTCAAACTCCTGGGCTCAAGCAATCCTACTGCCTCAGCCTCCCGAGTAGTTGGGACTACAGGCATGCGCCACCATGCCCGGCTAATTTTTTCTCCATATATTTTTAGTTGGCCAATTAATTTTTTTCTATTTTTAGTAGAGACGGGGTCTTGCTCTTGCTCAGGCTGGTTTCGAACTCCTGACCTTGAGCGATCCGCCCGCCTGGGCCTACCAGAGTGATAGGATTACAGGTATGAGCCACCAGGCTTGGCCCCCACTGCATTTCTTAAAAATCTCCTATGGAGGACATACTGTTCACTCTTATGCTCCTTTTAGGGCTGTACCGTTCCACAACACCGTATTTCTTGCCTGAAGGAAGACTTGTATTCCTCTGAAGAAGCTACCTCTGCATGATTGCCTTTCCTTCTGTTTCAAATACTTATTCCTTTTCATGCATTTGATGAACTTATGTTTGTCTTTCAAATTTCCCTCTATCCCAGAAGCTTTGCTAGCCAACTAGAGGCAAAGTTAGTTGCATTTATTTCTATATCCTATAGCATCTTGCATTAGGGATCTCAACCCATATGAATAGTTTATTCACAAATCTGTCTTCATTACTACACTACGAACACCCGGAGGACAGGAAATGCATTCTAAATCTTTTGCCTAACACTGACCTTGGCACGTCGGTAGCTCTTGATAAATAAATCTGTTACTGAATAATAAAATTCCCTTCAGAGTTTAGGGTAAAGCAAAGAATTGAATTTTGAAATAAACTAGTGTATTTCTCTCTAACAATGATGAAAGGTACATTCTTACTCCCCTATTTCTCTGTCAGAAACTCAGGACAAAATTTCTAATGAACAATTCTATAGCTTCTTGGTATTCCCTTGTTTACTTGTGTTTTTCCTTGGTTCTATTTTAACCATCTTTGATCTTATTCTGCCTATGTTTTTTAATGTAAGCAACCCCAATTTTTTTTTTAATTTTTAATTTTAATTATTATGTGTACATAATAGTTGTATGTATTTGTAGGGTACATGTGACGTTTTGGTATTGCATAAAATGTGAATTATCAAATCAGGGTGATTGGTGTATCCATCATCTCGTTCATTTATTATTTCTTTGTGTTAGTCAGATAGTAGAGGAGGTGGGCTTTGGCTACCTGCCTGAGCCTTGAACCAAAGCTTAAGTCTGCTTACAATACTGAAAAAAAGCTTTGAAAATGATTAACATTCAGCTTCGCTAAAAGGTAAATCTGCTTTCTTTAACAGGACTTGACAACCATTGGAGCAGTGATCTGCTGGCCCCTGTCAAAGTCAGCACAAACTTGTTAATGCCAAGATGAAGCCCAAACTTGACCACTCATAAACTTTTGCCTCATTTTAATGCTAAAAATCATGCCCAAGGGTGGAGATTTAACATACAAATGAGATGAGATGTATGAAGAAGAATGATAGCCAAATGGGTAGCTGCCAACAAAACCCTGCCTCCACATGCTATGATTTCAGTGCTGGTGTCAAACTTTCTCTCTCTCCTCTTTAAAAGTTTCCCAGTCCTTTGTTTGGAGAGCTGTTCAGGTTGCTCCTTAACAGTGCTATCCCCCTTTTGTTTGAGCAAGCCCCAGCCCCAATAAAGACTTGCCTGTATAAATTCCCGTTTTGGTCTCTTTCTAATTTCTGTTGACTCACAGACTGGACCAAGAATCATGAGGTTGGTAACATTGGAAGCATTCCAGTTCCATTTATTTAGTTTTTAAAGTGTACCATAACTTATTGTTGATTAGTATACCGTAACTTATTGTTGACACTTTGTTGTGTTATCAAATATTGTTCATTCTATGTAACTATATTTTTGCACCCATTAACCATTTTTACTTTATCTCCCCTCCCCACTACACTTCCCAGACACTGGTAACCAACTTTCTACTATCTGTTTCCAGGAGACTGGTTGTTTTTAATATTTATTTCCCACATGTGAGTGAGAACATGTGATATTTGTCTTTGTGTGCTTATTTCACTTAACATAATACTCTCCAGTTCCATCCATGTTGATGCAAAAGGCAGGATTTCATTTGTTTTATGACTATATAATATTCCACTGTGTATATGTACCACAATTTCTTTATTCATTCATCTGCTAATGGATACTTAGATTGATTCCAAATCTTGCCTATTGTGAATAGAGCTGCAATATCATGGGAGTGCAGATATCTTTTTGATATACTGAATTTCCTTTTTTTGGATGCATACCTAGCGGTGGGATTGCTGGGTCATATGGTAGTTCTATTTTTAGTTTTGTGAGGAGCCTCCATACTGTTCTCCATAGTGGTTGCACTAATTTACATTCTCACCAACAGTGTACAAGAGTTCCCCTTTCTCCACATCCTCGCTATCTCTCGTTATTGCCTGTCTTTTTGATAAAAGCTACTTTAACTGGGATGAGATGATATCTCATTGTAGTTTTGATTTGCATTTCTCTGATGCCTAATGATGTTGAGCCTTTTTTTCATGTACCTGTTGGCCATTCGTATGGCTTCTTTTAAGAAATGTCTGTGCAGACCATTTGCTCATTTTTTAATCAGACTATTTGATTATTTTTCTATTGAGTTGATGGAGCTCCTTATATATTCTAGTTATCAATCTCTTGTCAGATGGATAGTTTGAAAATATTTTTTCCCACTCTATGGGTTGTCTCTCCATTTTGTTGATCATTTCCTTTACTGTAGAGGAGCTTTTTGGCTCGATGTGATCCCATTTGTCCAATTTTGCTTTGGTCGCCTGTGCTTTGGGGGTATTACTCAAGAAGTCCTGGCCCACAATGTCCTGAAGCACTTCCCCAGTATTTATTGAAGAGACTGTCCTTTCTCCACCGTATGTTTTGGTAGCTTTGTCAAAGATAAGTTCACTATAGATGTGCCAATTTATTTCTGGGTTCTCTATTCTGTTCCTTTGTTCTGTGTGTCTATTTTTATGCCAGCACCATGCTGTTTTGACCACTACAGCTCTGTAGTATAATTTGAAGTGAGGTAATGTGATTCCTACAGTTCTGTTCTTTTTGCTGAGCATAGCATTGGCTATTCTGAGTCTTTTGTGGTTCCATGTAAATTTCAGGATCATTTTTTTCTACTTCTATGAAGAACGTCATTGTTATTTTAATGGGGATTACATTGAATCTTTAGATCATTTTGAGTACTATGGAAATTCTTCCAATCTATGAGCATGGAGTATATTTCCATTTTATTGTGTACTCTTCAACTTCTCTCTTCAATGTTTTATAGTTTTCATTATAGAGATCTTTCACTTTGGTTAAGTTTATTCTTAGATACTTTATTTTATTTGTAGCTATTGTAAATGGGATTAATTTTTTGACTTATTTTTCAGATTGTTCATTGCCGGCATATATAAATGCTACTGATTTTTGTATGTTGATTTTGTATCCTGCAGCTTTACTAAATTTGTTTATAAGTTCCAATAGTTTTTGGGTGGAGTCTTTAGGTTTCTCTAGCTATAAGGTCATATTGTTGGCAAACAAAGATAATTTGACTTCTTCCTTTCCAATTTGGATGGCCTTTATTTCTATTTTTTGTCTGATTGCTTTAGTTAGAACTTTCAGTACTATGTTGAATGACAGTGGTGAAAGCAAGCATCTTTGTCTTGTTCCAGATCATATTAGAAAGACCAAGGGCTCTTTAGTCAGCAGGTTGTGAATCCTGCCAGGACTGGGTCCTTGTCTTCAGGGTGGTGTGTTTCCCTCTGACCTATGGTGGGTCTAGAAATGCTGTTCAGGAACTAAGGCCTGGACTCAGGGGCTTCAGGAGTATGCTTGGTACCTTATTTTACTGTAGGTGAGCTGGTACCCAATTACCTAACAAATTTTTTTAATTTCAGCATATTATGGGGGTACCAATGTTTAGGTTATGTGTGTTGCCTTACCCCCCTCCCCCCCTCGTCAGAGCTTCAAGTGTGTCCATCCGCCATATGGTGCTCTTTGCACTCATTATGTATATATATATCCATCCCCTCCTCCCCCTCCTCCTCCTCCCATTTGCCCGACGCCTGATAAATGTTATTCCTATATGTGCACTTAGGTGTTGATCAGTTAATACCAATTTGCTGGTGAGTACACGTGGTGCTTGTTTTTCCATTCTTAGGATACTTCACTTAGTAGAATGGGTTCCAGCTCTATCCAGGAAAATACAAGAGGTGCTATATCACCATTGTTTCTTATAGCTGAATAGTACTCCATGGTATACATATACCACATTTTATTAATCCACTTTTTGAACTCTTCCTTTTTCTTTTTCCAAGTGGAAGAAAATTCTCCCTGAGTTGCACTGCCGGGACTTGGGATGCAAGTGACACAGGCACTGGCATGGCAGCTGCCTCTGATGTCTCACTGGGTCACATGCACCCCAAGTCACTGGCTCTGAGCCAGCACAGCTGAAGGAATTTCCCAAGGACTGCAGCCTTTGTGGCCTGACTGCCTTAAAAATTTATTCCAGGCCTCAGGACTCAGGTTTTGGGGCAGAGGATTTCCCTCTGGCCAGACTGATCTACATCCTCCTTCTGTGGGGGAGCCTGAATTCCAGTGCAAAATCCCCAAATCATTCTTCTTCCCTGAGCCCACAGATTCTCTCTCCCTCACTGAGTGCACTGGCGGGACACTGCCAGGGGATGGAGACGGGTGGTGTAGGCAATGCAAGGTTGTCTTTTCTGCCCTCTTCCATGCCTCTTTCCTTGGTGTAATGTTTTTTTGTTTTTTTTTTTTGAGACAGGGTCTTGCTTTGTGGCCCAGGCTAGAGTGAGTGTCGTGGTGTCACCCTAGCTCACAGCAACCTCAAACTCCTGGGCTCAAGCGATCCTCCTGCCTCAGCCTCCCGAGTAGCTGTGACTACAGGCATGAGCCACCATGCCTGGCTAATTTTTTCTGTATATATTAGTTGGCCAATTAATTTCTTTCTATTTACAGTAGAGACGGGGTCTCGCTCTTGCTTAGGCTGGTTTTGAACTCCTGACCTTGAGCAATCCGCTTGCCTCAGCCTTCCAGAGTGCTAGGATTACAGGCGTGAGCCACCACACCCGACCTCCTTGGTGTAATGTTAAACCAGACACTGATCACTCACCTGATTTGGGGTTCTTCTGCGGGTGCTTCCTTGCATGGATAGTTGTTGAATTTGGTGTTAGTGCTGAGGGATGATCACTGGAGGTTTCTATTTGACCAACTTGCTCTACCCCCTCGCCAAATGTTTTTAAGGTATAAAGAGTTAAGTAAAAACTGGAGAACATCAAAAGGCTGGATTCAGGGGATGTGCTTAGTAGGAGCATCTTGGAACCAGAAAGAAGTGGGAGCAGTGCCTCTGCAGTGTTTCTGAAGGAGAGGAGGTTTGTCTTTCATCTGTCAGAGGCAGAGAGGAATCTCCCTGAGCAGCTGGTTATGTCCTTAACTGGGACCAGTTTAGGGAAAGGTATGGAGACTCACTGATCTGTTGGGTGTATTAGTGCAACATAGAGTCAAATTTTAATAATGCAATTCACTTATTTTCTAGAAGCCTTTGAATTCCAAGAATGTCTAATAAAGTTAACAGCAATAATTTTCAAGTGTCACAATTTATAAAGCTGTAAGGCAATTTTACATTTGAAATAAAATTGACTTTCTAAACCTTGAGGGGAAGAAAAAAAAATAGTAAATTAGAAACTGAAATGAAGTCAAATTTCTGATCTTTATTTCTTTTCTTATACTCATTGGTCTATTCACATCCCCCTGTTTTCTTTCCCCCATATGATCCCTATTTCTATTATTCTAACTTCAACATACAATTTCTAGTTTTTGAATATTTTTCTTTGAGGTGACTCATGAACGCATGAAATTTTTATTGCTATCTCATAACCTCTTAGGAAGGGGTTCTTGGAGCCCCTTGCAAACTTCAACTGTTTAATTCTTCACTTCCCTTCTAGTCTAAGGGAAAAAGTGTAACTCAGGGGTCAGAGAAATAAAGGCCTTCGTCTTCAGGGTTTCAAGATAGTAATTCAATTATAGTGTGAGTTCAAGTCTTTGAAAGTGTATGCCTGGAGTCTTCCCATATCCTGAGTTAATCAAAACCAAACTTGTATCACTTCCCCAAATATGATTATTCTTGCACTCTACTCCCAATGAGACCTTTCTCCTTGTTCAATGTATTTCTAAAAAAAGCCACTGGTTTTGCTTAAATAATACACAAGGGTGTTATGCAAATCTGGACTGGGTAGAAAGAGGAGTGGGGAGTGGTGTCTGCTAAGGTAACTAGGAAGCTACTTAGAGTCTACCATCTTTTCATAGAGCTGCCTGGAGCTTTGCTAGAAGTTGCATACATGGTAGCAGGTACAATCTATCCTTAGAGTCTAGCCTGATTTCCACTCCCTGAAGATCTTTTTATGATTTCATTGCCTTCTTATTCTTACATACCAGGCCAAGGGTTGGCAAACTATGGCCTGTGGCCAAATTTTTATGTTTTTATACAGTAAAAATTAAGAATGGCTTTTACATTTTTAAATAGTCAACCAAAAAATCCAGAGGAGAATAATATTTTGTGACACACGAAAAATCATGTGAGGTTCCAATTTCTGTGTCATACTTGTCCATAGCTGCTTTCATGCTACAATGGCTGAGTTGAGTAGTTGGGACAGAGAGCATATGGTCCATAATTGCTAAAATATTTACTGTATGGCCCTTTATGGAAAATATTTGCTGAACCTGGGCCTATGTCTTTTCTCATCTCCTGTACTCTCTTGTCCATGTGAATTGTTTTTAATTTGCCTCAGGACACCCTGCATGTGGAAGCCCATCCCCTCATGTTTTGACCAAAAAAAAAAAAAATCTCCATCAAATATTTATAGATTTTTGAAGAATTCACTGAATTTTGGTGGAGAGACATAAGAAGAGATCACAGAACACACTACATTTTTGCCACTTTGCTTGCAACACCATTTTCTCCTCTTTCTTTTCCTCCTTCTTCATCTAGCATAATCAAGAATTTCCTTCAGGTCACTTCCATTAACTCTCAGGTTCCCTGCAGGTCTCAGCATCTATCCAAGGCTGGTATATGGAGGAATTGTTTCCAAACAAAGCTAGTGTTGTCCTGAAAAGGAATTCTGGTGAGCACAATTTTTTTTCCACTTCATTACTACAGAAGGACAATAGTTCTTTGGAGATTTCGCTGCAGCTCAGAGCCTTCTCTGAGTGCTAATGACTTTGCATTCCAATACTCTTAAATGGGATCTCAGTTGGATCCTAAAGTCTTTCACATGGGGCCCTGTCATCCATGTGTTCGTTTAGACATCAGAACTCTGCATGTTCTTTCAACTTTAATCCTCTTGCCTGCATCAATGAAGGAAGGGATCAGAGGCTGTTCTTTTAGGTGCTTTAGCTACTTAAACCCATAATTATAGAAGTCTGATTTTTATTGTACAGTGCTCTAATCAAAACAACACACTCAGAACTTGAGTGAGAATGGTGTGTCGTGATCTGTTGTCACATGGATAGATTGCTGTGAGTAGCTGGGATTATGAAAATCTACAGCGGTGTCAGAAATTCTGGCTAGAGTTCTGATTGAGGGTGATTAGAGGATATCTGTTAAGCTCTTTTCAAGGCTATACTTTGTTCTCCTGGTCATGGGTTTAGAAGAGAGTTCTTCTTGGGAGCATAATTACAGACGGTAAAATGCGTATATGAAAAATGTAACATTTTCTTTCATCATAGAAGGAAAGATATAGCAAATATATTTGCATATTGTCATAAATTTCTAGTTAAGATAGAGTTGAAAATTCTGCAGTTCTAAATAATAATGATACACAAGGGTGTTATGCAAATCTGGACTGGGTAGAAAGAGGAGTGAGGAGGGTAACAAACATGTGGAATGATGAAATTTAAAAGACCTGGGTGGGCTCAAAATCTAGAGGAACATCTCTGTGGCCAGAAAAATCAAAGGTTTGATTGGGTTTCAAAGTGTAGATTTGCCAGGCTTTGCATGAACATGCATACAGGGACTGTAGGGGGCTCACTGTTTAATGTCCCCTGCTCCGGAAAAGAGACAGAAAGAGGCTATTGTGGGCCAATGACTAATAAAAGTCTAGGAGCCCAGGGAAATGGAATTTGGCCTCACCAACATGAGCTGAACCAGTCTCCCACTGGCTCAGTGAACGTACTGTTTTTGCTGTATTTCCTCAAATCACTCTGGGGCAAAGAGTTTGAATTTCCAATATAAGACTGAAGATCCGTGTGCAGTGGACCTGGAACGGAAAGGAATCGGGTAGAGGGGAAGAGAGTGAGAGAGGCAGAGAGTGCAAAAGCTTTCACTCAAAGATTCTGAGGCTCAAAATTCTCCAACAAATGAAGAAATCTTAGACATCTAAGAATGATGATAAAATAAACCAACAATCAGATGAAAATTCAGTCCAGATTAAAAAGAAAAAGCACAACAAACTCCGAAGTAATAAAGCAGATTGACAGTTTTGACTATGTAAAAAGAAAATGTTTATGACAAAAGCCACTGCCCTGATGCTGGCAGTTAGATAGGATTTGATTACTAAAAACTACTCATAGGAACCCAAATGACAATGCTTTCAAATCTATCTATCTATCTATCTATCTATCTATCTATCTATCTATCTATCTATATTTTTGCAGCCAAATGATACAATATAGCAACAGCATTAAAATCAAGCTATCATAGCTAAAGCAACGGGTCTAGATTGGCAGCAACGGGTCTAGATTGGCCAGGTGCAAACTGCAACTATACTCTGTCTGGTAGGCTGTAACAAGATATCATTATCTCTCAGATCAGCAACCACTGACATGTGTACAAAATATCAAAACCGGGGAGCTCCCAAAAGAGTCTTAGATTGGGTTGCTTCTACCTTGCCGGTCCCCTAAGCATGTTCCATAACAAGCCTCTGTGGCAGAGTTCTTCTAGGGTTTTAATGAGACCACTTTCAAATAATCGGTCTCACTGTTATCAATAAACAATGCGAACAAGCTAGTTTACATTACTCCAAAACTCACCTGGAATCCAAAACTCACCTGGAATAGTGTTACAGAGCAACACTATTAAACAGTTCATTTTATGCCTTGATCAGAGGTTGATACGTGCAGATAATTCAGCAAAAGAGTTCAGGACAATTCTAGGCCTGCAGGAGTTAATCTTCATACCATAAATAAAGTCAAAAGGCAAATGACAAACTAGGAAAATAAATTACAATTTACATTGTAGATAAAAGGTTAATTTTCCTAACATATAAAGAACTTCTACACATCAATATTGAAAAGACTAACACCCAATTGCACAAAAATCAGAGGACATGAACAAATACCTTACAGAAATAAAATCACTCAAACATAAAAATAAGCATATGAAAAAATATTCAACTTCATTCATGGTAAAGACTATGCATATCGAAACTGCACTGAAATGCCATTTCTCACCAATCATATTGGCTAAGGTCAGAAAGTTTGAGCATACATTGCGTTTGCAAGGCTAGTGGCTAACCACTGCCCTCACAGCTAGGCAGTGAATCCTTTCTTGAAGGGGTATCAAAGTGTGACATTTTACCACCTACTATAGTAAAACATCTCTGATATAGGATGTTTGCATCCCATCCATAAACTCTTGCTCATGTCTGTAACCCCAGCACTTTGGGAGGCTGAAGCAGGAGGATTGCTTGAGGCCAGATGTTTGAGACCAGCTTAGGCAATGTAGCAAGACTGCGTTTCTACAAAAAATAAAATAAAAAAGAGTGATTTCCTTCATACATAAATCAGTCAGTATCCTCCCATCTTACCTAGCCATCCATCTAACATCTCTACTCCTTGGTCCTTGCATTCCAGGTATCATTGCATGTGCTGATCCCGTCACCTGGGAAGCAAGAAAATAACAATGTAAATACAAATCAATACAATGAAAATAAAAATTGATACAGTTCACCAAATTCAATACTAATAAAAACACCTTAATTTTAGAAAGTGAAGAAGAAGAAAATAAATATATTCTAAATGAAAGTTACAAGATGGGTAGTATTGAATGGGTGTGTGCATGTGCAATAGTCTAAGATTCTAATATGGATTGAGATGATAGAAATCTGAATACCTAAAATATATATACATGTATTTAAAATTCAGGGGTAAAAATCCTTAAAGAACTATATGGGATTAATTCATTCATTTCCTCTTAAAATATTTATTGGATGTTTCCTCAATAAGCATGTTAGATATTGTGGGGGAATATCAATGAAAACAAGACAGCAAATCTTTCCTCAAACAGCTTATGCTATTGTCTATAAGGGAAGTAAAATGTGTACCTATATAATATGGAACAGGGGTTGGAAAACTTTTTCAGTGAAGGGCCAAAGATGAAATATTTTAGGCTTTGCTAGACATACGGCCTTTGTTGCAACTATCCAACTCAGCATTTATTTAGTTATTTATTTTTGAGACAGTGTCTCACTCTGTTGCCCAGGCTAGAGTGCCATATCGTCAGCCTAGCTCACAGCAATCTCACACTCCTGGGCTCAGGCGATACTCCTGCCTCAGCCTCCCAGGTAGCTGGGACTACAAGCATGCACCACCATGCCTGGCTAATTACTTTTTACATATATATATTTTTTAGTTGTCTAGCTAATTTATTTCTATTTTTTTAGTAGAGACAGGGTCTTGCTCTTGCTCAGGCTGGTCTGGAAGTCCTGAGCTCAAATGATCTGCCTGACTCAGCCTCCCAGAGTGCTAGGATTATAGGCATGAGCCACCGTGGCCTAGCCCTAGCTCAGCTTTTGCAGTGCAAAAGCAGCCACAGGGCAATATGTAAAGAAATGGGTGTGGCTGTGTTCTAATAAAACTATTTATAAACAAGTCATGAGCTGCATTTGGCACATGTGCCATAGTTTGCTCATACCTGAAAAATATAAGATAATAATTCCATTTGAGAAATACATTGAATAGCAGTTTAGAGGAGGGAGAGCTTGCATCTAGTTAACAACAGGGTAAAAGGACTTCATGGAGGTGATGACTTAATCTGGAGCTTTAATGTTAAGTAGAATGTCAGCTTTAGGTTATGGTAAGGAGAAAGGTGAGGGTGAGATAGGAAGGGAACTCTTGGTAGAGAAAACAATGTAAGCAGAAGCACAGTGGAGTTGGTTAGTAAATGAGTGTGCAGTAGCAATTCAGTTTGATTTAAGCATAGTATCATTAAGTGGAATAAAAGGAACATAGGTGGGAAGGAAGATTTGGGCAAGACCAAGAAAGGCTTTATAATTAGTCAAAGGAGACAGCTTGAGTGGGTTGATGGTGAGCCATTGTGTCAGAGAGTGTCATTGCCATTCATGCCTTAAAAAGTTAATCTAACATTCTGGGGTATCTGAAACTTAAACAACTAGGGGATTCCCTTAAAGAAAAGGGTACAATATTATGAATTTGACATTAGGTACTGGAAGGGGCCCATGTAAGTGCTGGTGCCTGAAATGTAAGTTTCATTAGCCTCCTGAAAAATCTACGTCTATAGGTGGTATTATGTAGGATGGATGCAACAATAGTCTTGGCAAAAGAAAACAAGGAATTGATGTGGAAATGGCAGAGGGAATTGTGAAGAACAGACAAATATCAGACTCTATAAAGGTAAAAGTGCAGGGCTTGGATGCTGGAGGCAAAGAAGAGGAAGAGACAAAGATGGATCAGAGATTTATAGTCTAAAGGTTACAAGGAGGATGATGATGATACAAATAGAACAAGATAACACAAAAGGAGTCAAGGTTTTCAAAGGAAATAAATGCAATCAATTTTGACTGGAGTAAATTTGAGATTGTTTAGGCAAAAGTGTCCAGCGGGTCATTGAGAATGTGACATTAGATCAGGTGCAGTGACTTATGGCTGTAATCCTAGAACTCTGGAAGGCTGAGGCAGGAGGATTGCTTGAGCTCTGGAATTTGAGACCAGCCTGAGCAAGAATGAAATACCATCTCTACTAAAAATAGGAAAAATTAGCTAGGTTAGGGGCCTACACTCCCAGCTATTCAGGAGGCTAAGGCAGGAGGATTGCTTGAGCCCAGGAGTTTGAGGCTGCAGTGTGTTATGATGACGCCTCTGCACTCTAGCTGGGGCGACAGAGCAAGACTGTTTACACACACACACACACACACAAAAAGTACAATTAGAGATAGGGAAAGAAGTCTGAATTTGGGCGTCACCTATATCAACATGAGTGTTGTGACAGAATGAGATTGTCAAGGGAGAGGAATACACAGAGATCAGAAGTCTTTGGATGGAGTGACCTCATTGGGTAAATGTTAAAATGGAAATATTATGCCTATCGAATTGATACGCTATCTGGATGTTTTTATTTGCTTTCTGGCTGCCAAAATTTTCCATAAATATCCTGTAACGTTAGCAGATTATTTAGAATGAAACTACTTTTTATGCTACTTTATTATTCATTAGAAGTTATAGATATTGTCCTGAAATTTAACACTTAAATTATTTATACTCATGTGGACTTTACACGCTTATTTCTTTTTTTATTTTTTAATTAATTAATTTTTTTATTACTTTATATTATGGGAATACAAATACGCTTATTTCTTAAGATGACATTCATAGTGATTTTTAGTCTCCTTTTATGAAGATACACAAATTTATGAAGTATATGCCCCCTCCTATGACAGATAACTTTTAAATCTGTCTTCCTTCCCTAGTATTTACAATTACTCTACCTCAGAAGGGGTCAGACCTCTAGAACTAGAAGGAAAGAAGAACTCTTGAGATGCATGTAATTATAAGTAATAATTATGCTCTTTTACTGTAATTACCATTCCACTTTAGAGCTTCTGTCTGCCCCTTCATGATTCCTTGTGACACTAACAGGGTCTAAGAAGTTTGGTACAAGCTTCTGAAGACAATAGATATACTTTTTGAGAGTGTTTGTTTAATTATGTAGTCTCAAATGGCTGGTACAAAAAACCCAGGATATTCAGGATGTTAATATCTATCTAATCAGTCACCTTTCCTTCTTTAAGACACCTAGTTATAATACATATCATATTTTTTCTTATTATTGTGTTTTTTAAATGTCTTAATTGTTTTTCCCTAATGTCTCCCAATAATATTTTTACTATTTTGAGAAGCATGTTCTCCTTCCCAACATTCTTGGGATTATTGGAAACATGGGAGAAATACCTTCACCACAGAGTTTATTAGAAAAAATACTGTAAAACTGGTTTCCAGCCTGGTTCATTGTCAGAATCATCTGAGAGACCAAAAATACACAGATTTAAATAATCTGCAACCATGAACACTTTATGCCTTGTCTTGGGTTGGCATGCAATACTTTCCTTCTTTTTTTCCTTATATATGCACTGAGATATTTCATCCATTCTCATGGCAAAATACCATCTATGTTCAGATGATACCAAAATTTATGTCTCTAGTCCAGTTCTTTCACCTGAATCCAATTACATGTTTGGCATTTCCACTTGGATAATTCACTTATACAGTGTATCTCAAATTTAATGTGTCCTGAACTCTATTTTCTACCCCATTCAACCTGTTTTGCGCTAAATCTTTTCCTTATTAGGGAATAGCCACTATATATGTGGATATGTAGGAATCACCCTTGATTCTTCCTTTTTCCACACACTATTTCTGCTCTCCACCAATTCATTGGCAGTTTCTGTAGATTTTTTCTAATATATGGCTGGAAGCTGTCCATTTCCACTGCCATCAATATTGTCCAAGCTTCTTGTGTGGACTAATGTACAGTCTCCTAAATTGGACTCTCTAACTCCCTCTTGCTTCTCTCATCCTGCAGTGGCTAGTGCATCTCACATTGGATTCACCTGAAAAACAGAAAATACTGATGCTCGGGTCTCTGATCCTTCTGACCTGTGACGCATCACACCTTCACCCATCTTGCTCTACCTTGCTTCTAGGTTCAGTTTCCTCCCTTTCCAATTTACACCAGTCCATGCAATGAATCTTGAAAGTGGCTAGGTGCATGTTGTTTGCTGGCTATTTTTCCTCATAGCAATCCCATCTTATCTTTCAATCATGTATTTGGACTGGGAGAACCCCATTTTCCCAGTCCTGTCCCTGCTCCCACTTTGTGGTTAGGAATATGACCCAGGATTTCAGAATACTCCATCAGCTTAATCAGCTTTTTTTTTTTCCTCATAGTTTTGGCTGGCGATGTGAGGAGCTGTGAACTGCTGGAGTTGTGAACCTGCCTCATCTCCCCTGACTGCATGAAGTGGGTCATCTCCGGTAGGAGAGCAAGTGACCAATATGTGAGGAAAAGAGAAGCCTTGAGAGACAGATGCTCCATTTGTATTATCTCACATGATCCTTACAATAGCCCACTAGATTATCTATTGCTGTCCCCATTTTACTGATAATAAAAATTAACTCCAGAGAGATTAACTAATATGCGTACATATTACTGCTCAAGTTAGAGTACCATTTAACTATAAAGAAATATTAGCTTGTGAAAAATCAATTTCTGAACTATCTTTACAATATTAATTCTCTCTATGCAAGAATAAGTTCATTATGAATATTCCACTATGGAAAAACTATGTCATAAGAATGAGTATATAATTATTTATTAACACTGGTGAATCAACAGAAGATGTGTTTTGTATAAAAGGTTAGTGGTATTGGTTATTGGCAGATTTATTAAATGTCTTGGAGTGGTGTTGGCTCTGATGTATTAAGGTTGGTTGGAATAGTGCTTCTTCAAATTTAATGTGACGAGGAATCCCCTGGAATGTTATTTAAATGTAGTTTATGATTCAATAGGACTGGGGTGATGTCTGAAATTCTGCATTTCTGACAAGCTCCCAAGTGATGCCTATGCTGCTGGTTCCTGGACCACTCTTGGAGTAGCAAGGGGTTAGAATATCAGTGACACAAGTTATATTTATTTCACAAATCTCCCTGTAACTTTGTGAAAGATTAGAGCCTAAATTGTAATCATATCCAATAGGATAGCAGACAAAATTCATTAGCACCTAAAAGAAAAAAAAAAAGCCCAATATCAGTTTGTGCTCATGTTATTACTTTAAGACTTACATACTCACTGTACTGTTGATCTTGGGACAGATTAGGGAAAGCTTCTAATAATATAACTCTTTTGGAAATCTGGGTGAGGAGTAAATGCTTACAGAACTTTAAACTGGTGATGAGGCAGCTTCAGGAGAAACACAAATGATAGAAGTGAAGAATCTGTAGAAGAGAGATACTGCTACCTAAGAAGTTAGTCCCTCCCAAATGTCATATTGCGCAAAGTGCCAGAAATAAATGACTCATGCAATTCAAGTTCAGAACCATTCTTGGTAAATAGAAGCCTTAACACTTGCATATTTAAACGAGTTCTTTTTTTTTTTTTTCTAAAGAGAGGAAGAGTTTTATTTTTCTTCCTGTCTATATTTCAACCTGGTTTCCTAAAAAAACAAAACAAAACAAATTCATTTTGTCAGTTTGTAAATAAGCTAACAGGGCTGGGAAGAATTCAGATTTCTGAAAAGTTGAATACCCTGGAGTCCTTCTGCCAAATATATTATGAGAAAAATATCACCCAGTGGCAGTAGATACATAGCAAAATTAATAAAGTTTAGTGTTTATGAGAATTTATAAAAGTGAAGTTTTGAAATAGTTTTACATTGAGAAAGGCCATATTCTTAAAATCAGTAACATTTTTCTTATACCTGGGTAAATGGGACAGTAACATTTTTTTTTTTCTTTTTGGAGGGTGCAGAATTATCAGCATGAGGCCCTCGGGTTGGGGAAGAAGGTAGCACAGTGTAATGATTTTGTTGTCTTTTGTGAAATGTGAAGATAATTTTTTTTGTATGAATAGGATTGAAGGTAGTTTTGTATGTTGTAGCAGACATGTAAGCAAAAGGGATTAATTTAAATTTAGCCCAAAGATGGGCTTGCTAGGCATTCCTGAGTTGTTTTCAATATTTTAAAAAGCCTAAAGGAAATTCTGTGGTGATTAGGCAATCGAGGCTTGTTATAACATCGTGGCTCCTTAATTTTGGCTGATGTTAAAGAATTTAAGGAGAAAACACTGGTTATCTGGAGCCAGTTGGAAGTAGTGATTGGGATTTATATGCCTTTTCTTAAAAATGAGTTAAATAATTAATTATAATATGATGGGATAAGCCTTTGAAAATATGGAATTAATATGGACTTAGACAATGAAAAGGCTCTTTTGAAAGCTGAAGTGTAGGGGGCTATTATTAGAAATCAAATACATTACTTTTTAGGGAATACCTCTTGAACAAAACCAATGAACATATTTGTAGTTGGTCAGTTAGCAAACATTTAATGAGTATTTTCCATGTGCCAGACACTGGGCTGGGATTTGTGGAAATAGTAATGAACAAGTCATGGCCGGGCGCGGTGGCTCACTCCTGTAATCCTAGCATTCTGGGAGGCTGAGGCGGGCGGATTGCTTGAGGTCAGGAGTTTGAAACCAGCCTGAGCAAGACCCTGTCTTTACTAAAAAGAGAAAGAAATTAATTGACCAACTAAAAATATATATAGAAAAAATTAGCCGGGCATGGTGGCGGATGCCTGTAGTCCCAGCTACTCGGGAGGCTGAGGCAGGAGGATCGCTTGAGCCCAGGAGATTGAGATTACTATGAGCTAGGCTGACGCCACAGCACTCACTCTAACCTGGGCGACAAAGTGAGACTCTGTCTCAAAACAAAAAACAAAAAACAAACAAACAAAAAAATAAGTCATGGTCATTGTCCCTATGAATTTTTAGAAGAAAAAGGAAACATTAAAGAAATAACTAGCTGCACACAGTGTTACCATGTTATTCTACAGGCTCTTAGGGGTAAATGAAATGTTAATGCATTTGATTTCTTTATTTATATATTTAACTTAAGGTATAAAATATTGAAAAGAAACCAACAAACAGTTATTTGGGATTAATACAGGCAGTGAGAGATCCTTGGTGTCCATCCGATTCTCATACCTTGGCTTGGTTGTTATCCTACACACATATCCCTGGAGTTTTTTCTTGAGATATATCATCTGTGAGCAACTCTCATAAAAGAGTTGGTCTCAGAAAATTGGTGAAATGAATCACTTTCATCAAAACAGCATTTGTTGCATTTAACTTCTAAATTCTTGACTCAGATATTTTCCTTTTTATGGCCGAAAGTTCAAGCTCAAACTCTTCTGCAATGACCATCTATTTGACTGTTTGCATTTGGTACTTTTGTTTTATGAATCCTGTTTTGATTTACTCTTCTCATGATTTGTTCATGTTAGTTGTCATAGAAAGTCGTAAATGATCTCTTAGTCTCTTTACTCTCTATATACTTTCTTCTACAGCTTTTCAGATGACTCAGCCATTTTTACATTTTTAAATGTTTAAATATTAATATATAATAAAACTTACAGAAACACAAAATTTCTTTGATTAAGCAAACTAATTTTCAGAAAAGTAGTCACATCTATTAAATTCTTTTATGTACAGTATTTTAATTTCAGCTTTGTGATACATGTTTGATGTATTGTAGAACTTTGGAGAGTAAGTGAAGTGTTCTATTTCATAAACAGCACAATGAGTTCGTGTTTAGTGGGTTCCTCTACTGTCATTCTTTATGCATTATACATATTTTATTTATTTATTATTTTATGTAACCTTGTAAAAATTTATTTTATTGCAGTAAGAATACTTAACATGAGATCTACCCTCTTAACAAATTTTTCTGTACACTACAATGTTGTTGATATAGGTACAGTATTGTACAGCAGATCTGTGGAACTTATTCATCTTGATTAACTGAAACTTTATGCCCATTGATTAATAACTTTGTATTTTCCCTTCTCCTCAGCTCCTGGAAACCATTATTCTACTCTTTGATTCCATAAATTTGGCTATTTTAGATACCTTATATAATTGGAATCAAGCAGCATTTGTCTTTCTGTGACTGTCTTATTTCACTTAGCATAATGTCCTCAAGGTTCATTCATATTGTCATATATTGCAGAATTCTCCTCTTTTTGTAGGTTTGAATAATATTCCATGGTGTGTGTGTGTGTGTGTATACATATCGCACACATTTTTTTATCCATTCATCTGTCAGTGAGCATTTAGCTTCTTTCCATATTTCATCTATTGTGAATAATGCTGCAATGATAATGAGAGTACAGGTACATCTTCCAGGTCCTGATTTCAATTGTTTTGGATATATACCCAGAAGTGGAATTGCTGGATCATATGGTAGTTTTAATTTTTTGAGGAACTTCCATTCTCAAAAAGTTTTATAGCAGCTATACTATTTTGAGTTCCCTCCATCAGTGTGTAAGAGTTCCAATTTCTCTGTTCTCACCAACATTTAGAGTCCTTGTTTTTTTTTTTTTTTGATAATAGCCACCCTGACAGGTGTGAAGTGATATCTCCTTGTGATTTTAATTTGCAATTCTTAGATGACAAGTGACATTGAGCATTTTTTTCATATACTTGTTGACCATCTGCATGTTTTCCTTGGAGAAATGTCCATTCAAGTTCTTAGCATATATATATATATATATATATATATATATATATTTGATACAGAGTCTCACTGTGTTGCCCAGGCTAGAGTGCTATGGTGTCAGCCTAGTTCATAGCAACCTCAAACTCCTGGGCTCAAGCGCTCCTCTTGTTTCAGCTTCCCGAGTAGCTGGGACTACAGGCATGCGCCACCATGCTCGGCTAATTTATATATATTAGTTGTCCAGCTAATTTCTTTCTATTTTTTTTAGTAGAGACGGGGTCTCACTGTTGCTCAGGCTAGTGTTAAACTCCTGAGCTCAAATGATTCTCCTGCCTCAGCCTCCCAGAGTGCTAGGATTATAGGCATGAGCCCCTCTATCTGGCCCTTAGCCCATATTTTAATTGTTTTTTTATTTTTTGTTATTGATTTATAGGAGTTCCTTATATATTTAGGAGATTTACCTCTTATCAGATATATAGCTTGAAAATTCAATAAGTTGCCTTTTCACTCTGTTGATTGTTTCTTTTGCTGCGCAGAAGCTTTTTAGTTTGATGCTCCACTTGTTTATTTTTGCTTTTGCTGCCTGTGATTTGGGTGTCTTATTTATAAAATCACTGCCAAGACCAATGTCATGAAGATTTCTACTATGTTTCTTTTTAGGAGTTTTATAGTTTCAGGTCTTATGTTTGAGTCTTCAATTCACTTGAGTTGTTTTTGTGTAGGCGTAAGATAAGGGTACAATTTTATTCTTTTGTATGTGGATGTCTGGTTTTTCTAGCATCATTTGTTGAAGAGACTATTCTTCCCCCATTTTTGAAAACTTGTCATAGATCAATTGACTGTGTATCTGTGGATTTATTTCTGGGCTGTCTATTCTGTTCCATTGCTCTATACATCTGTATTCTATAATTATTACTTTTTATCTAATCAATATTTAATAAAATATTAAAAATTAAATTGCTATCAGAAGTTACAATCTTCAGTAATAGAAACCTAGAGTGCACTATTGGAGCTCTATGGAGCCTAGAGCTTTTAAGAATTTAAAAGGCCATTATTAAACAGCACGTTTTATTTCCACTGACCCATCCCCCAAAAAAAGTGGATAGTTATATTATTTATCATAATACTAAGGTTAAACTAACATTTATTTTGTTGAATTTATGTCTATTTCCTATACAGATGAAAATTTCATTGTAATAATTCAAGGACTGACTTGTAGGCCAAAGTTGAATGTTTGTTATGTGAAAATGTATTTGTTAGCATGTTTGTGGCAGAAAAAAATCGTGTTTGATCACTTAAATTTTTAAGTTATTTTTACCATGACAGGTTGGTTTTACACATCACTTTGTGATAATTAATTCATTGATCTTATTTAATAAACTTAAATGAGTTCAATTTAAAAAGGTTGTGAAAATTTTTCTCTACATCAAGAAAATATCAAAAGCCCTCTTATTTTACAAGTAGATAAGTAACAATGTAATTTAAAAACACATAGAATCTTGATTTTCTGAGAAACTATCTACATTTATAAATTTAGGTGGGGTTTTTATGTGATCATTGGATTCTCAGGTATTCTTTGGCTTAATGTAACACATAAATATAACCCTGGACTTTGAAAATATTGCTAAGATTTTTTTTTATATATAAGTCTACAGAAACACATGCATACACACAACAGGTGTGACTGGTGTTACAGACAAAAATTAAAATGTGCAAAAAGATTGTATGATAAGTGACTTATTCTAATCTGAATCTATAGCCGGGCGCGGTGGCTCAAGCCTGTAATCCTAGCTCTCTGGGAGGCTGAGGTGGGCGGATCGTTTGAGCTCAGGAGTTCGAGACCAGCCTGAGCAAGAGCAAGACCCCATCTCTACTATAAATAGAAAGAAATTAATTGGCCAACTAATATATATAGAAAAAATTAGCCGGGCATGGTGGCACATGCCTGTAGTCCCAGCTACTCGGGAGGCTGAGGCAGGAGGATCGCTTGAGCCCAGGAGTTTGAGGTTGCTGTGAGCTAGGCTGACGCCACGGCACTCACTCTAGCCTGGGCAATAAAGTGAGACTCTGTCTCAAAAAAACAAACAAACAAACAAAAAAAATAAAACTAATCTGAATCTATCAAAATAAATTGTTTCGTTAGAGAGCGGGATGCTATAGTGCTGAAACACGCATTAAAATTTAATTGGGAAAAAGGCTGTTGAAGAGAGGCTGAGGCAGGAAGCCAGGATGGGAGCACCTGGGTTGTGAAAATGAAAAAGGATAGTGGGGAGCATTTTGAGGTTAAATTGGCTTCTTCACAGCAAAGCACATGCTGAGGACTCTACCTGGAACATCCTTCTTCCTCCTGCCACTCCCTACCCATTCCTCTTTCTTCGTATGGTTGATTTTTTTCTTATCCTTTAGGTCTCAGAGCTCGTGTCTTTTCAACGGAAATGCCTTCTTACTTTAAGTAGTCACCTGTCCTCACCAAATAACTCTCAGAAACTTGTTTATTTTGGGGCCGGGTGCAGTGGCTCAAGCCTGTAATCCTAGCACTCTGGGAGGTTGAGGCCGGCAGATTGCAAGGTCAGGAGTTCGAAACCAGCCTGAGCAAGACCCTGTCTCTACTAAAAATAGAAATAAATTAATTGACCATAAAAAATATATATATATAGAAAAAATTAGCCAGGTATGGTGGTGCATGCCTGTAGTCCCATCTACTTGGGAGGCTGAGACAGGATTGCTTGAGCCCAGGAATTAGAAGTTGCTGTGAGCTAGGCTGACACCACGGCATTCTGGCCCAGGCAACAGAGTGAGACCCTGTCTCAACAAAAAAAAAAAAAAAAAAAAAGAAAGAAAAAGAAACTTGTTTATTTTTGTCATAGCACTTACCACAGTTTTTTTTTGTTTGTTTGTTTGCATTGTGATTGTTTGCCTCCCTTTCCCATTGTTCATTTCTAGTCTCTAACCTCCATGAGAAACTGGTATTTGTCCCAGTATCTACTATTCAACAGCTATGTTGAATACTAGCTATTCCACAGAGATCTAGTCCCCTTACTGCTGTAAAGTAGCAACACAGGTAAGTTGTCTCTGACACATGAGAACCAAGCAGACTGTTGAAACATCTCCACGTAGGAAAGTCTATAGATCCTTTTATTCTTCCCCTCACCTCACACTGCTTCCTATCCCATTTCAGGCTTTTCTGTCAATTTAGCATAAGATATATGGTTAATGGGTAGGACATTTACTCATTAAAGAGCTTTCATAAGCCACTTGAATTGTTCTTAGTATTTTCAAACAGAATTCCTTCTCTTCCCCCAGTGATGAGATGACATAATGACCAGAAGGTAAAAAGCTTTCCATCTCTGTAGAATTTTATAAAAGTATGGCACGCTCCCATGCTATCATTCTAGTGAGTCTTGTTTAGTCTGGAGCAGTCTGCTGGCTGCTTTCAATGTTAGTTCAGTGTCTCCTGAGATCTTATAATTCTATAATTAATTTTTAATTTATCAATGAGGTGTGTGTTTATTCAGTCAGAAGTATTTACTGAGTGTAGATGACATGAGAGATTTGAACAAGGGGTCACCTATATTGATATAAAGATCAATATAAAGATTGAGGGTCAGCCAGGCATGGTGGCTCACACTTGTAATAATCCTAGCACATTGGGAGGCAGAGGTGGAAGGATTGCTTGGGGTCAGGAATTTGAGCCCAGCCTGAGCAAGAGTGAGACCCCATATCTACAAAAAGGAGAAAAGTTAGTGAGGCATGGTGGTACATGTTTGTAGTCCTAGCTACTTGAGAGGCTGAGGCAGGAGGATCACTTGAGCCCAGGAGTTGGAGGTTGCAGTGAGCTATGAGGACACCACTGCACTCTAGCCCGGGTGATAGTGTGAGACTGTGTCTCAAAAAATAAAATAAAAAAAAAATAAATATAAACAAATAGAAAAGATTGAGGGTGATCTCATTCTTGTATTTGAGTTCATCAAAAACTAGCTAGGAAGACCAAACTTTCATACATGAAACAATAAAAGGCAATTACAAGCTATTTAAAACAGTGAAAAGTTAGAAACAAATAATAAAATAAAGGAAAGAGCTATAAAATATGATTATCTTTGGGAGTGGGATTATGGGGCATGTTAATTTTCAAACTTACTTTTTTTTGTAATGCTATGGGCCTTGTATAAATATGAATTACTTTTGTAACAAGACTTTCTCTCTCTCTCTCTCTGCATGTGTGTGTGTGTATACATATATATATATACACACACACGTGTGTGGGTGTGTGTGTGTGTGCACATTACAGCATTAGTACATACAGAAAATCCTTGAATAACATTTTGTTCAACATTTCGTTGTAACATTGATGAGAAAAAACATTGATCCATGGCTGGGCTACTATCTATGGAGTTTGCACATTCTGCCCATGTCTGCATGGATTTTCTCCAGGTACTCTGGTTTCCTCCCACATCCCAAATCTGTGCATGTTAGGTGAACTGCTGTGTCTGAATTGTCCCAGTCTGAGTGAGTCTGGGGGCATGTGTGAGTGCACCCTGTGGAGGAATGCCATCGTGTACAGGATTGGTTCCTCCTTGGCTCTGAGCTACAGGGATAGGCATTGGCTACTGTGCCTCCAAACTGAAATAAGTGGGTAAATAATTCTCTTCCTTGTGCTTATTAATCTTTATTAAATGTATGTATAGCTCGCATTTATGTCAACATTTAACATTAGAAATGTTTGTTGTTTAAAAGTTTGGTGATGTTTTTGTGATGAGAAATATGCCATAGGAACTTGACTCTTGGTTTTGTTATATAATAGCAGTTTCCAAGACCCTATGGACAGTGGTAAGTGAGGACTTACTGTACAAATATGCATACATATAAAGACTGGATGGAAATACAGCAGAAAAATAGCTTTTTGAATGATAGACTCTTCAGTAAATCTTTAAAAAATTTTTTATTTGTTTCTCACATAAAACAAAATACAAATTTATTAGTTTTAAAATTCTTCTAAAAAGAGAGATTAGAAGAAAAACTTTTATTTTTGGTTGTAAGGGTTTGAATCAGAACTTTATCAATTTAAATAGAGGAGAACACAAAAAACTCCCCTTTATTTGTGTCATTTATATTCAATAATGTGAATTTTCATCAAAAAATCAGCTTAGACAATTATGAGGCTTAATCCATATTTTCTTTGTTAGGGATAATGTGTACATTAAGACTTTTAAACTGAAGGAGCTTAAATAATTTAGACAGAAGGGAAAGGAGGATTTTTATTAGATTTCTTTGGAATTCAAGAATTTGTGCTTTATTCTTATTTTGACTCTTTGTTACATAAATCCTTTGAAACATAAAATGTCTTAAAAGGGTTTAAAATAAACCCATGGAAATTTAAGTTTTAACCCCAAATGCCCTCCCTAGCAAACAGTGATTTAAAAAAGTTCCCTGATAATAAAACAGGAGACTACAAGGGAAACAGTGTCACAACATGAAACAAGAAACCTTTTAATCAAGCTATCAAGGGTCCATTTTGAAATGTGTAATTAATACAGCTTTTGGTTAAAATTTCATGAAGAATGTTGTCTTCTACCAGGATCATTTCAAGTCTGATTGAATTTAGCTATGTGTTTTGCATATCAATTTAGGTTAAAAAGTAAAGATGAGACATTGATTGTAGTCATTAATTTGGCAATTGTTCTAACAAGTGCATTCACTGCAAAGTGAAGAAACAAAAAACTAAGTGGTTTTAGTTAGTTAGATGACTGGCAAACAACATTATATTGCTTGCCTCTTCAGGAATAATTTCTTTAGATCTCTTAGGTATATCATAAATATTTTGATCAGATTGCTTTAGTAATCTATGTGCTAAGAAAAACTTTAGGAAGCACATAGAAGTTGCCTTCTGGGTGATATAGTTGTTATTGTCAACCTGAAGAATAAAACATAGAACACACATGCTATTGGTACTGGTATGTAAATTGTTATGCATGTGGAAGGAAGAATATTTCATTTAAATATGACTAGTGAGAAATTATAGGCAGGAACTTGTCTCTTTCTAAGGATAACTCTAGAAATTGAATGTGAAAATCCTAATATTCTGCAAAAACCAACATCCATGCATTTTTTTCCATTTAAAGTTTAAATTAAAAACATCTTTTTTCTTTTTAAGAGATTCAGTGCTATACAAGGGAATAATTTCTTAACCTCTCAACCATAGTGCTTTTCCAACTTTAGTTGGGAAATCTTGCAGATTCTGATTCAAGAGGTCTGAGCGGGGCCTGAGAGTCTACATTTCCAATAAGCTCCCAGGTGATATTATTGTTGGGTATTGCTCCACCACATTTGTTTTTCCTGGGTCCATTATCTCTCCTTCCCCTCCCAGATGATCTTAACCATATTAGAATATAAACTGTTTAAGGAAAGGGTGCTTTCTTATTTTCCCTACACACCCAGGGTTGTCATGTATAGCCCTCCCCACTCACTAATGTTCAACTAACACCAGTTGATTATGGCACTAGGAATAGTTCATAAATATCAGCTTTCCTTAGTGCAACTTGGGTTACTTGCAGAGAATTTGGCAATACTGACACTTGTTTTGTAACATTCTGGTCTCTAAAAGTGGTAGAATTGAAAAAGCGTGGGACTGTAAGACGCACACCCTCTAGGTACGAACCTTGATTCAGCCATTCACTGTTTGTGATACTTGAGGTCACTATTTGTGATTTTAATGTAATATCAGCTCTCTAAGCTTCAGTTTCTTTATTAGTAAAATGCTAGTTTATGCTTACATTGCAGGGTGATAGTGAAAATTAGGGAGACAATATATGTAAAGCATCTGGTGCAAGGTTTGAAATATAGTAGGTACAGGGTAAATGCTAGTTTTCTTGTTTATTTATTTATTTATTTTTTACCATACTCTTTGGTTCTGAACAGACGAGTAAAATCTGTAGGTTTGGAAATCATGGCTAAAAGAGAAATACAAAACAAAATTAGGTCAGTGTGAGTGCCTCTCTTTTTAGCATCTACTTCAGATCTAAACTAACTTTGTATATTTTGAAATAGAAAAATACATTGTGTAAAATGGCTTACATCATAAAATTACAAAGTTAGTATTTTGATTACAAAAGTAGAGCTATTTTTTTCAAGATGGCTGACTAGAGACATTGGTTGCTGGTTCTCCTCAGAAGGAAGAACCAAAGCTACGGGTGAATAAGCATGGCCCAAGTGGAATATTGAGGGAAGATGGCCAGAACTACTGGAGGACCTACAGGAAGAAGTTATTGTACAGAATAAAGGAAGCAAGAGTTTGGCAGAGATCAATCCCTGAGGAACTTAGAGTCCCATGGAAATGGTAGGTGGGGGTATTTCTTTTTGCTTCTCTCACCCCTGAGGCAGACTGCTGACTCCTGAACTGCTGCAGAGCCTGTCTACCTTTAGGACCACAAGCACTGCTACAGATGGCAATTTGGGAACTTCTTCAGGGCAGAGCACTGGGCTTCCAGCCTTTCCCCAGACCTGAGCTGAAGCAGCAGATGCCATACTGCCTGTGCATCCACTGTGGGCCCCTGTCCTTCCCAGGGGGTCTCAGCCCTTCTGTCTCTGCCCTCCTTCACCTGAGAGCTCACTGTTTATGAGCCAAAGGTGTCTACATCCCTTCTGGGCATGTCCACACTCCTCCCAGTGGAGATGTGGATGTGGAGCTGGGTCCTGTAGGGGAGGAGAGTGGTTCCCTCCTAGAGGACAAGCAGTGCTGGAACCCAGGAAGGGACATGGAGACAGGGACTCCTCCTCCACCCACCAACTATATGTTGGGGAAAGGATGCCCTATTCAACAAATGGTGTTGGGAAAATTGGATAGCCATATGCAGTAGGATGGAACTGGATACCCGTCTCTTATTATACCCAAAAATCAACTCAAGATTGATTAAAGATATGAATGTAAGACATAAAACCATAAAAATTCTAGAAGAAAACCTAGGAGAAACTCTTCTGGCCATTGGCATAGGCAAAGAATTCATGAGTAAGACCCTGAAAGCCAAGGCAACATAAACAAAAATAAATAAATGAGACTTAATTAAACTCAAAGGCTTCTTCACAGAAAAATAATCAAGAGTAAATAAACAACCTACAAAATGGAAGAAAATATTCACAAACTATGCATCTGACAAAGGACCAATGTCCAGAACCTATAAGGAACTCAAATAACTCAGCAAGAAAAAAATAAATAACCTTACTAAAAAGTGGGCGAATGACATGAACAGACATTTTTCAAAAGAAGATATACAAATGGCCAAGAAATATATGAAAAAAATGCTCAACATCACTAATCATCAGAGAAATGCAAATTAAAACCACAGTGAGACATAATCTTATTACAGTGGTAAGGTGGTACTCGTAACATAATCTAATGGGCATTATTTAAAAAGTCAAGTCCAATAGATGTTGGCATGGATGTGGTGAAAAGGGAATGTTTATACAATGTGGGAGGGAATGTAATTCAATATAACCACTATGGAAAACAGTATGGAGATCTTTCAAAGATGCTGGATCTTGATCCAGCAGTCCCACCACAGGGTATCTACCCAAAGGAAAAGACGTAATTATATCAAAAAGATACCTGCACTCATATATTTACTGCAGCACAATTCACAATAGCAAAGATATGGAATCAACCTAAATGTCCACCATACGGTGAGTAGATAAAGAAAATGTGGTATATATAATATATAAATACACACACCCATGTATTTTATATGTGTGTGTGTGTATATATAGATATACACACATGCATACATACATATACACACATACACCATGAGATACTACTCAGCTATAAAAAAGAATGAAATAATGTCTTTTACAGCAACTTAGATGGAACTAGAGGCTATTATCGTAAGTGAAGAAACTCAGGAATGGGAAATTAAATATCACATGTTTTAACTGATAAGTGGGAGCTAAACTTTGGATACACATGTTCATACAGAGTAGAATAAAAAACATTGAAGGGTCCAAAGGTGGGAGAATGGGAGATGGGTGAGAGATGAAAAATTATCTATTGGGTAAGTTTGCACTATTTGGGTAGTAGGTACACACTAAAAGCCCAGACCTTGCCACTATACAGTATATTCATGCAGCAAAACTGTATTTGTACCCTCTAAATATATTGAAATTTTAAAAGGTAGAACTTATTTAGAGAACAATCACGACTTCATTAATTGGGCCAACATTTTTTAGTCCAATGTTCAACCTTTTTTTGTTGTTGTTGTTACATTTGGACTATAAGTTGCCCAACTTAATAAAATATGGCAGAATTAAGTTATGCAGTAATGAAAGTCAAGCTGTATTAATTTTGTTACTTAACAACATTACCACAGACTCAGTGGCTTAAAACAGTACACATTTGTTATCTCATTGTGTCTATGGGTTGGAGTCTGGTCATGGCTTCGCTGAGCTTCTGCAAGGATGTGATCAAGGTACCAGACACGGCTGAGTTCTCATCTGATAACTCAAATGGGGTAGGATCTACTTCTAAGCCCACATAGTTGTTGGCAGATTTAGTTTTTTAAGGTTGTAATGTGAAGGGTTCCAGTGTTTTGTTGGCTGCTGACTCAGTTCCCAGAGGCTGTGTTCAGTTTCTTGCCACACAGGCCTCCCAACCTGGCCACTTCTTTCATCAGAACCAGCAAGGAAGAGGGTTTTCTTGCAAGACAGAGGTCACAGTTCCAGGTAACCTAATCATGGAAGTGGCCCACAACCACTATCGGCTAAGAGCAAGCCACAGGTTCTGCCCACATTCAAAGGAAAGGAAGGGAATTATGCAAGGACATGGATGCCAGGAGATAAGGATCACATAGACAATTGTAGAGTTCATTTGCCACATAGCACATGTTTGAAGTAAAATGAATATTAACATACCGGTAAAAGAAAGCTGTTATGCTGTTAGCATATTGTGTTCTATTAGACTTCTTGTCCCTGACAATATCAAGCATCATGTACAGGAAGTATCTACATTCACAAAAAAAATTGATAGATCATAGGAAGAAAAATGCCTTTAAATTCATTTGAATGTAAGTTTTTCACTTGGAATATGATTTAATTAATTTAATTTTTTGAGTAATTTTATCAGAAATTCCTGCTTTGATGCTTTAGTTTAATGATGTTCATAGAGTATTGAAAACAAAGCTTTTACCCATACAGACACCAATTTTTCTATTAGTAACTAATTTGTAATATTTTAAAAGGTAGAACCAACTAATTTTATGAGTTTCAGGCAAAAATGAAGAAGAGGCCTTGTCACCATAGTTTAATATAGAGGTTTGAAAAGGTCTTGGGGTCCCTTTCCCAACCCCAAATCAGAAACTCCTCTGAATCTGTAGCATTTGAGGGTATTTTCCCAAATCAACCAATAAGTATGTGCCTTAATTTTCAGCTTAGTAAATTTCTAAGAGTAGGCTCTTGGTTGCATTTCTATCTCTGAATATCAAAACCAAAGTGTATAAATCAGAACAAATTTTCCAGCTTATAATTATTTCTATTTCTTAATAAAATGGCTCCCTTTCTTTTAGACTTGAAATTAGAAATATTAAGGAAAAATATCTGCTAAATATCCTTGTGAACTTATCTCCAGTAGCAATCACAGCAGACAGTTCTAGTTTAAAATCTTTTCTTGCAGTGCTTTAGAAATAGCTGGAAGCATTGTATGCTGAGTAGCATGTATGTACATCATATATGTACATCGTATGTATTATGTATATGTACATATACATATATGATATATATATACACACACACACTAAAACTCTTAATCTAAAATTTTTCTGCCTTTGAAAAGGAAACAATTACATATGTAAATTAAAAATAAAAGGCAAACGTACCCAATAAAATATTTTTCAGTTTTTCTTTCCTGAAATTATTTATTCTGTATAACTTTAAATGTTTCTTTTTTCTTGTTACAAAAGAGATACAAAGTAATTACCTGTAATATCAGTAACAAAAGATCATTAATAATATTTTGATTTATTTTTTTCTAGCCCTATCTTTTGTATAAATGTATGTGTATATATTTATTATTTTATAACATAAGTTATATTATATTTATTATTTATTATATTATAATATATATTATGTTTGTGTTTAAGTGTATCTATATTTTGTAACTTTCTGCTTTTATCCCTTGACAATGTATCAACATCTTTCATGATCATTAAATGTCACCATATAGTATCATTTATGATGGTTCTATTTATTTTATTGGAAGAATATATTATTTACTTAAAGTATTATATTTGCCTTGGGCTATAAAAGCAATTTATATTTCTAACATTTTATCATGGGAAATTTCACACACATAAGAAGGTAGACAGAATTATTTACTGAACGCTCAGCTTCATAATCATTAAGACATGATATTATTTTTTTTTAATTTCCTACCCATTCCTTTCACTCTTGGATTATTGGAGAAGGAATCCCAGACATATTATAATTTAAATTTTTTTTTATTTCAGCATATTATGGAGGTACAAATGTTTAGGTTACATATATTGCCCTTTCCCCATCCGAGTCAGAACTTCAAAAGTGTTCATCCCTCAGACCTGACATATTATTTTGTCTCAAAAATATTTCAGTATATTTTTCAAATCTAAAGCTCTTAAATAGTATACTAGCCGGAGCAAGAGTGAGACCTTATCTCTACAAAAAATACAAAAATTAGCCAGGCGTGGTGGCGCGTGCCTGTAGTCCCAGCTACTCAGGAGGCTGAGGCAGGAGGACCACTTGAGCCTAGTAGTTTGAGAATGCATGAGCTATGATGATGCCACTGCACTCTAGCCTGGATGACAGAGTGAGACTGTCCCAAAACAAACAAAGAAGCAAACAAAAAAACTGAAAAACCCCAAACACCAAAAAACAAAACAAAACAAAACAAAAAAAGAGAAAAAAGTATAACCATAAAACCCTTATCCCATTTAACATCCAATCAGTGCTTAGATTTTATTGATTGTTTTATAAACATTAATTTGTTTGAATTGGCACCCACAAAGCAGTGCATTGTATTGTAAAAAATTGAATACTACAGATGTTCATGATGCGGAGAGTGAATAATTCTTCCTGTGCCTGAATTCCACTCCCAGTGATAACCACATGGGCTTTTATCTGTATATTGTTCCAGATCCTAAACAATGTCTTTTCTGTATCAGTCTAATGACTCTCAAATGACAGCTATTCTGTCTCATCTTTGTACCAGTATATGATTTAGCATACAATAATTCTAATTGCATATATAATTGTATACTTTTATACTCTTCTTACTATGCAATACATTTTATATCCCTAAATTAACAATGTAAGCAGAGCTTTGGAAATATTTGAAAGAGAGCAAAATATCAATTGATAAATTAGGAGATTTATGATCATGACTTTGAATTGATTTTCTCTAATGCATGCATACCTGATTCTTCCATAAACATGCCAATACTAATACTTGCTAATTCTACACATTTTAATTTTAAATGACCATATAAACATCTAACCAGATGCTATTTCAGTAATTTATAGACCAGTTGTCTTTTTACTGCTACCCTCACAAAAGGAAGCAAGTTTGTTTGGTGAGAGATGATGAGGGCAGGCAGCTTCACTATTTTCGCCTAAATGAGAAAGCAGCTTTCCATTTCCTGGGGTTTACAATCTTTCTTTCACTTCTGAAAAAACAATGTCTTTTGGGATGAGTGCTATAATCATGCTCTTGTTAATAACTGCCGCGTCTGCTTGTCTCTGACAGTTGTTCCTGTTAACTATATTTTTCAGAGTTGAAGAGTAAGGAATCCGTGTTTTTGCTTGTTTTAAAAACTGCACTACAATTTTACTCGTAGTAGTGGCATAATTTAAAGCTATCTTACTGTCGTATGTGTAACACTCACTGGCTTGTATTAAATATTACTATTCTAGTTACTATTTCTGCATAAGAAATTACAACAAAATTTGTCAGCTTAAAACAACTATTTTTATCATGCCCTTGAATTCTAGGGTCAGGAATGCATATAGGGCTTAGTGGGGATACGTTGTCTCTGGTACGGAATGCCTTCTCTGGGAAGACTAAAAGGCCGAATGTGACTTGATGCTGATTGGAATTATGTGAAGGCTTCTTCACTTGCTTGCCTGTTGCCTAGGCTGGAGTGACTCAAAGACTAGGACTGCAGCAGGAGTGCCTATTTGTGACATCTCTACAAGGCTTGGCTTCCTCACAGCATGGTGCCTTCAAGGTAGTTGGAATCTTACAATGGTGGCTTAGGGATCAAAATTTGAGTGTTCAGGGGACAATGCAGAAACTGTGTAGATATTTATGACCCATCTCATAAGTCACATAGTTGTGGGAAGGCAGTCCACTTTGGATGGTAAGTGAAAGTATAACCACCTGGCTCTAATCATATTGCTCTGAAAAGCTAGAATGGAGCATGCTTATTGCCATACTTAATAATAATAGTTGGGCTGTAATTCGGGGACTTTGTGCTTGCTTTCAGATAAAAAAATTAAGATAGACATTAAAAACTTATCAATGATCTGCCATTATTTGCTGGTCAGGGCAATCATAATCCTACCCAGATTCAAGGTGAGGAAACCTAGATCTTCCTCTTCTTAGGGGAGGAATGTCAAAAAATTGGGGCTATTTTAAAATATTATCATAGTTATCATACATAAAATTCTGTTTTTGTTTTTTTCTAGTCATGGAAAGGAATACTCTGACAGATGATCCTCATGTATAATATTCATGATATGATATTATTTGCTATGTCACATACAACTTTATTTACTTGTAGATGTTGGAAAGACTTAAAACATTAAAGCTGTATTAAACAAAGCATATTTAATTTAGTTCTGAAGATTCATAAAGCAGTTTTGGGTACTTCAGGATCAAAATTATGAATACAAAGTTCATTGAAGATATATTTGAGTGCCATTAAGAGGGCAATAAACAGTAAAACATGCTTTCTCTTTTAAGGTGGTCAGCATGTCAATCACAGCTCAAGACTTCTATACATGTCTGCATTGCATATTGCCACACTACTTTTATTCCATCCTGGTGGATGATAATTTCACATTTGAAGTGAATGGTTTAATAAACCCAAGAGTTCAAAATGTGATTCAACTATTTTCCATTACACTTCTCCATGCTCCATGGCATTCTGTTTTTCTGTGCTTTTTTTTGTTGTTGTTGTTCATTGCATTTTTCTTGCCAGGCATGCCCTTCCCAGCTGCCTCTGCATATGCTATCTTTCTCACCAAACTTTTATTGGCATTGGTATCTAGGTTATCTTCATAAGGATTTCAACTTTTGAAAATTGGAAAAGAAAAATTATTTCAGCATAAAAGCAATTAAGTACACAAAGGTTGATTTCAAAATTCAAGTGTCCAGCAAAATTTCTCTAGCAATTGTACATCTTCCAAGATAACTGATTCCTACAGTCTTCTCTCTCTGTGATTTTCCCTCTTTCCCCTCCTCCTTGTCAGTTGATGTCCTCAGCTCACATTTTAGTGAGGAATGGCAATCATTAGATGGGAAGATCCTCATATACCTTCCACCACATCTATTAGCACACCTGCATCAGCCCCACTGTCTCCATCCTTGCTCCTATTTTTCCTGAGGAATGCTGAAATTCTCAAGGATTTTATTCTTTCTCTCACCTCTCTCTCCCTTCCATTATCATTATTTTCCTTCCACTCAGCATTCTCCTCTGATGACACCACCCACAACCTTCGGATCCTTTATCTAATCAAAACTCTTCATTGACTCTCACATTCTCCTCCAGCTACAATCTGTTTTTAACTCCTCTTCGCTGTCAAACTTCTCACAGAATTGTCTGTCCTTCTAGTTTGACGAAACGAGAGAAGACAGCATTACTCTTTTTCAGCATCTGGCAACTCTTCTTCCCCTCAAAAAAGGAGAATAGAAATGCTAACTCATACCATAATAGAAAACAACAGAAACACAATATCACAAAATACATGGAAGGGCTGCCAAAAAAGCAAAGAGGAACAGGGGAGAAGTGGAGCAGAGATATCCACATCTACAGACCTTAAAGAGCAACAAAGCATACTTTGTCAAGCTGAGAGGTCCTTCTTGAAGTTCAAAATCCAAATTCCTGTTGCAACAAGGGAAGCAGGGCAAAAAAAAAAAAAAAAAAAGAGGAAAAATCTTCCTTTAATGTGATTGGTTTTGAAAGTGACGGTTTTGTTGAACAAAGCACACCACAGAGGCAATCCACATTTGCAGGAGGCTGTTAGTGAGGCAGGGTAGTGGAGAGAGACTACACTGTGAGTTTTCATAAAGCTGCTTAGCTCCATTGGCTAGGAAGAAGTAAGGGCTCAAAGAATATGCACCATTGCAGGTCATAAGGAAAATTCCTCTAGCCTGAGACATGGTCTTGGTTCTTCCTGCACAATCATTTTATGAATAGCTTGAAGAAAAATATTCAAAGGTGATTAAATAAATAAGGAACAGAAGCAGAAGTCAAAGAAAAACAAGACAAATATAAAAGGGGCCTGGGGCAGCAAAAAAATACAAGAAAACTTACCACAGAGAAGATGAAAATTGCACATAAAGAATGGTTCAATATATGGAAATCAATAAACATGGTAGATCACATCAACAGAATCAAGGACAAAAACCATTTGATCATTTCAATAGATGCTGAAAAAGCATTCAGTAAAATTCAAAATCCCTTCATTATAAAAACCCTCAACAAATTAGATATGGAAGAAACACGACTCAATATGATGAAGGCTATATGTGACAAACACACAGCTAATATCATACTGAATCAGGAAAAAATGGAAACGCTTCCATTAAGATCTGAAATAAGACAAGGATGCTCACTTTTACCCTTTTCATTCAACATGGTAGAGGAAGTCCTAGCTAGAGCAATTAGAAAAGAGAAAGAAACAAAGGGTATCCAAATTGAAAAGGAACAAATCAAATTGTTCTTGTATGTGAGGAATGTTATAATAGCTATAACCATTAAAATGTACAACTAATAATTTAATAGAGGAAAAAGTGGAAATAAAAATACCTGATAAATCCAATATAAGACAAGAAAAGAGAGAAAAAGGAATCTAGAACAGATGGGACAAATGGAGAACAAATACTAAGACAGCAGATATAAGCCAAACTACATCAGTAGTTAAATTTAATCAAAATGGACTAAATATTTCAATTAAAGGCAAAAAATGGCTATAATAATCTAAAAAGTCCTTCTGTATGCTGCCTGCAAAAGATAAACCTTAAATATAATGGTACAAAAAATTGTAAATAAAAGAATGAAAAATAATTTATAATACAAATACCAGTTTTTTTTTATTTCGGCATATTATGGGGGTACAAATTTTTTTTTTATTTCAGCATATTATGGGGGTAAGATTTTAAGGTTTCAATAAATGCCCTTTT